>CAUYLG010025410.1:0-190303 GCA_963573385.1 Cacajao melanocephalus
ATTCTAGCCTGGGCAGTAGAACAAGAATCCTGTTCTCTCTCCCTCTTTTTCTTCCTCTTTCTTTCTCTCGTACATTCTTTTTTTTTTTCTTTCTTTCACTCTCACTTTCTTTCCTCTCTTTTCCTTTCTTTCAAAAAATTAAAAAAATAATAATAATAATAGATGCTCAAAGAAGAAGGACCAGAGGAATATGTAGTTCCAACGAAAGACAAGAGACAGTAGGGAAATGAGAAGGAAGAACATGAGTATACAAAGCAGGATAGAAACTCCTAAGGTGATGGGCAGTGACTCCACATGGAGGGCATAGTGTCCAGTGCCAGATGAGGCCAAGGATGACAAAAAGGCAGACGGTTCTTTCCAGGCATGAAAGGCTAATGGGGGTGCTGAGACCTGTACAGGAACAACTCTCATTCAAGGCACAACATAAGAGAATTTTCAAAGAGTAAAAAAAGTTACTAGCATTCTGCAAAGGAATAGATCATAAGTATTTGAGAGGATTTAAATCAACTTAATGGCAAAATGGCATTTCAACTGACTTCCAAAAGATGGGCCAAATTTTGAGTGGGGCAATAGGAGAGGAAGGTGCCTTGGCAGAGAAAACTCCTTAATTAATCAGTGGCTGGATGAGCCAACCTGTGAACAACAGAAATAAATCAAAGCAAAAATTAGTACCACAGATATACCCAATCCTATCACTTTTTCTGGGTAGATGATTCCTTCAGTTTCTAGGTGGCTGCCCCTGCCAGTAGAAATGACGTTCCTGATGGTAATACAGATGTTGATGTCATACAAATGTTTTACTCAAAGAATCCAGAAACATGACGTCACATGTAAGCATTTAAAGGTATCATTATGATTAGAAATAGAACTTTAGATAACACCCAATAATGATTAAAAATTTTCAACTTCTGTAGTAAGAATTCTGTTGTTCTATTTTAAAACAAAAAATACAGCAGTTTAAATAAAACTCCATGTCTTCAGAAGAAACAGTTACAAATTTACTTGAAGCCCTAAGTGAGGATAAGCTAACAAAATAAGACTTGTTAAGTTAGAATACTTTTGAAATTCAACCACCTTCCTTATTGTCTGGAAGTGATGATAACTACAAAATGAGGTGACCACGTTAAATAAGTGACAACAAACCATTTGGAACAGTGGCCCTAGTTCACACTTTCATCATTCCAAGTATGAATCAGTTAAATATATTGCCCTAAAAGCATTATGCAAATATGTCTAAGAAGTAATTCAATTTTTGCTTGCTACAGTATGTCCAGTTTATACACACACACAGGTATACACACTCTCATACATACCATGCACATATACCTTTTACCATGTCCATCTGTTGAGTCCGATGGAAGGAAACTCCAGATATGGACATCCTCCAACCTAAATGTCATGGTAGGTAGGGCTTCATTCCTGGCTCAATTTCAATAATCTTTGTACTTTATATCTCATTAGGTCAAGTTCATTCAGATTCCTTCTGAGGCTGCTTTGCTGTTTTTAGGCAAGTACTTCTTATTCACTGTTTTCTATGTTATTCTGTTCTGTAAATGTTTTGATTCATGTATAAGACAAGGTTCTATACAGCTTTAAAGTAAACAGCATGTGATAACCACTCTTTATATGTAGTACATAGTTTAAATACTGGCCAATTTAAATTGTTCTATTTAAACTGTATTATTTCAGAACCTCACATTCAGAGTTGTCATCCAAAACCACAATGTATAGATTCAAGTATGCATGGTATAGACAACGTTAACAGCTGATAACCTCTTGAAAAGGACAGACAACCATAAATATCTTCATTATGATGTATCAGAGGGGTAGTCCACCAGCACTGAATATAAGGAAGAATTGCAGTCAAGAGTCAGTAAACAAGAACATAAGTGAAGAACAATGGAGTAGTCTAGTAGAAAGTAATGCAATGTTCTTCTCAAAAGATGAAACATTTAACTTTGTATGGTACAAGTTATTTTAAGCAAAAACATATAACGTAGTGTCACCATTTCTATGCAGAAAATAGAGAATGGAAGTGCAAGGCATTGTCTTTTAAAATGCCTACAATCTGCAGTTAGGGAAAACTTCCTTTATCTCCTGTTTTTTAATATTGTGTTAGTACGGTATATTTGTAACAAAATTAATGAATCAATACTGATAGATTATCTACTAAAGTCCATACTTCATGCAGCTTTCCTTAGATTTTATTTAATTTGTTTTTGTTTCAGGATCCCATCTACAATGCCACACTACATTTAGTTGTCATGGCTTCTTAGATCCTCAAAGCTCTGACGGTTTCTTAGACTTTCCTTGATTTTGATTATCTTCACAGCTTTGAATATCAGTCAGGCATTTTGCAGAATGTTCCTCAATTGAAGATTGTCTCATGTTTTTCTCATGACTAAGCTAGGGTTATCAAGTTTGGGGAGGAGGACAACAGAGGTAAAAATTCTCATCACAACATAATCAAGGCATATATTAAACATATAATTCATCACTACTAATGTTCAACTTTCTCACTTTGATCTGGTGGTATTCTTTAGGCTTATCTATTGTGAAGTTACTCTTTCTCACATTTCCATACAGCACTCTTTGGAAGGAAGTCACAAAGCACATCTCACACTTAAAAAGTGAGGAGTTATGTTCTATAATGTAAATCATAAAACCAGACTCTAGCCAGGATTTGGTGCCTTCAGTCCAACTGGAGGTGAGCATGCTTTGGATTTAGGGAAAGGAGGGCCTAGGGGAAGAAATGCCCAATGGGTGGCTTATTTGTACAAAACCAATCTTGAGTCAAATGCATATTTTTATGATAGTGAAATAATATACATCATTTTTATTGGAATTTCTATACCTAAGGGTTTCCTAGAGATGTCCTTGCAATATAATTTGACAAAATTAAAATCTTATCAATTAGTAAGTATATCTATTATACTTATTATATATATCTAGTATATCTATATCTCTGCAAATATATATTGTTTATGATTTAATTTCATACCTACTTATAAGTTTTTAGTTTTCTAATACAGGTTCTACTTTCTACCCACTTACTCTCATCCTTGACCTATCTATTTTCCACTTGCAAATCAAAGAGCCTTCCTTTTACAATGCCTCTATGCCTCTGTCCTCCAGTCTCCTCCTGCTAACCAGTGATGTGCATAAGGAGAACAGAGCCATGGCAATAGATAGGCAGGTGATAGGCAAGGACCTCTGAAACGCTGAAGCTCTTAAAGGAGTAGTCATCGCTTTATCTATTTTTTCCCCAGGAAATAAAACAAAGCTAATGACATAATCAACAACAAAATCAAACAATCTAGCCCAGACCATCTGATGTTTCTTCATGTGTGTATTAATCAACTCCAATTTTGGAAGCTGGCCTATAGTCCGGAATTAATTTTTATGCTTGATTTCCTCTCTACACAAAATGGATCCAGAGGAAATTGATGAGGAGGACAAGTTGCTATTATAAGCTTCTTAGACATGACCCAATTAATGAATAAGATAAAAAATAAATAAATGTGATTAAAACCAGGCAAAAGCCAATTTAACGTATGTTGTTGAGAAACTGTAGCATCAAATCTATGAGGAACCAACAAAGTAAGGAAGATGTCTAAATAGAATCATTATTCTTAAAAGATGGCATTAAAGATATGATAGCTTTAATAAAAGACTACTGAAGTGCAAACCTGAGTTGCATATAACCTGAAGAAATACAGTAGTATTAGCTTTGTGGAAGCAACTAGTGACTTAAGTAGGCAAAGGCTACAGAGTGAAAGTTAAAAATCCCTAACCTAAATTTTCTCTAAGGATTGGTCAGTTTTTGGCATTTGTTATCTGGAATCCAATTGATTGTGCTATGAAATGTTGAAAAACACTGTCACTTGCATGTTTTAATGGTCAAAGGAACATAAATAAATGCTGATCCATCATCTTTGCATGTTTAATGAGTACAAAATAGCTTTTATAGAAATAAATGGGGAAAGTTTTTTATAAAAACATTGTTGTTCAGTTTTATATAAACACCCTGTGTCATAACATATTTCAACAATTTCTAGAACTGAATGCATTAGGCAGGAGGCAGTTGAATAAAAGAAATTAATGGAGAAGAGTTAGCATATGATGAAAGAATTAAATCACTCTGATATAAAGACATTAACTCAAGCACAGAGAAAATTAAGTTTAGGATAATATTATTTGTGATAAAATTTATGTAAGATGAAGAATCAATGAGGCAAAACTTATTTTATGAAAATATAACATAGAAAAATACTTGTTACAATATTGAGTGACTACATCTGCCTATACATATATGACAAAAACTGAAAAACCTGCTTAGAAAGTCTAGAATAAACACATCTAATATTATATTGACAGTAAAAGATTTTGGGAGAGGGCCTGTATAATCACCTGTTTCTTTCAAATTTTCTACTTTTTTTCTGTTGCTTAGAATATACACTGATCAGTTTTATAATAAGAATAAATCAAATAAATATTTTAAATGAATATAGCAGAGCCTTGATCTAATAATGTCATTGCTTTTCTCAAAACCCTCTTGTGAGACCCTATATTTATGTTTATATAATATATAGATTTTTGGCATGTATATGAATTTTCACACATTTTAAATAAGCAAATGCTTAATTCTGGTTGCTTTGTTAGCACTGTTTGGGAAGTCTTATAGTAAGCTTGGTAGAAAGCAATTGTGAGAGTAGAATTCTAGCATTTGTTTAGTGCAAATAGGAACAATTGTTTTTGGGTCATTGACCTTTTTTTTCTGTTCATTAAATTATGCAAACCAAGTAATAAACAAGGTATGTATTTCACTAGTTCTGAATTTACTTTCTTTCTTCCAACTTTTTTGTGAGCAAATGTCAATGTAGTCTTATCCTCACTTTGCAAAACACTAATCTGCTCCTCAAAGATTTGGTAAACACCGACATAATCTGGCTCAAATATTCTAGACTTCAACATTCTCAGAAGAAGGTGGTCCAAGTGATCTTTGGAATAATGAATAAACCAATTATACAAAATACAGTGTTATTTCTTTCATACTTTCTTCCTAATGGATATAACAATATTTTAAAGAAAGAAAATCAATGTTTTCTATATTTTAAAAGCATTAGAATATGCCAGATTTCATAATGAATAAAGCATACATATGAAGAATACCAGAAAAGTAGATATCTAAAAACTAGTATTTTAGAAGTAGTTTAGGCATTTTCTTATGTTGTACCAATTTCTTCTTTTAATAAAATATGTGATCTTTATAATATCACTTATAATTAAATGCAACAAATAAAAATATTCTTTTACAATAAAAGGTAAAAAAGTATAAATCGATTTACTAGAATAATCTCCTCACAAGTATCTGTGAACTCTGAGAAGCACTTTTTTCATTATTATAAACAAAAGAGTTATATAAGTCCCAAAAGTTAGCTTTCTGATTTAAAATAAGAAATCGTTATAGGTAAAATTCTAAAAGTAGTCCACCAAGATTCTGTATCTTAATATCTGGAGCTGTGAATATAATGAGTTACCACACCTTGATTCTATTACTTTATGTGACAAAGAGATTTTGTAGATGTACCTATAGTTACTAATCAGTTGACTTTGAGTTAATGAAAAGGCAGATTATCCCACTGAGTGTAATCTAATCACATCAGCCATTTAAAAGTTATCTTCTCTTAAATAAGCTTGAAAGTAGATTTTTTACCAGAGCCTCTATGTAAGCCTAGCCCCGCTGCTATCTTATGACACCCTGAGCAGAAAACCCAGTTGAACATACACTGATTTTTGGTCTATAGAACTATGAGATAATAACTGGGTGTTCTTGTACGCCACTAAATTTGTGGTACAGTGATTTATTAAGCAACCATAATAATGTAATCCAGATGGGTAGCTCATTTAAACCTGCATGGAAATTTAAACAAGCACATGACTCTCTCTTTAGTCCAAGGTATAAAGAAAGAAAGGTAGGAGAAATTGACAGAGAGGATTAGGACTGTGAAACACAATGTAAAAAGAAAAAGGAAAGTTAATATTTAATAATGGAATGCAAAATAGGACTTTATTTTAAAACAGCTTTGTTAAAGCGGCAGTGATTTTCTATATCCTTAATATTATTTGGGTTTGATCATTCCTATTTAAACACAATCTGCTTAAAAACACACTTTTGGAAGACAGAGAGATTGAGGATTTTCTAAGATTCTTTAGCAGCAATTAAGCCATTGACGGTTAATTCTCACATTACACTTTTCCTCCTCATCACTGTCATCCTCAGGCTTAATCTGAGGCTGGACTCAGAAAGACGGAGGAGCTGATCTGGAAGAAGTAAAACAATAGCCAAGACTTTATGATACGTGAGGATTGTGGAAGAGTGCAGCAAAGGAGGAAAATAAACGTAGAGAAAGAGAAATGCCAATATTGCAATTTTTGCATCATTTTAGAAAATTCTCTCAATGGATTCTGTGTGATTATCCCTATGTTTCAGGCCACTGCGTGAAAAGCCTCGTGGTATTGGCCATATCATATGTAAACCTCATAGTATGGAATGCTGAGGTACAAGGCTCTGGCATGTAGCTTCATTGAACTACTTTTGTTTTCTTGGGTTTGCTGCAGGAAAGAATTCAATGGTAAGCCGGTGGTAGGGTAGAAGGAAACAGCTTTATTAAAATGACAGTGTTACTGCTCCGTGACTGCTCCTGCAGAGCAGGGCTACTCCATAGGCAGAGAGTAGTCCCTTGAGCCATTCTTGATTCTCATGTTGTAGTTTGGGTTCCTGGATCCTCTGAGAATCTGGCTGAGGAACACAGCTCAGAAGCTCACCAGAGCAGCTGCTGGGGCAGAGCGAGGTACCTAAGCAGCAAGCTCATGGAATGGATCCTCTCCAGAGTAACAGAGTCAAGCCCAGCATGACATACACATCTTCCACTGAATCAGCTCCTGGAACCTCCCAGAGGGTCTCTGAAGTCAGCAGCAGTGTTTGTGAACTACACAGGAACCACATCCAGAGGGACTATGTTCACATTGTAGGCTTGTACCTTCATAGTGACAATTTTCCAACAGATTTAAATCAAGGTCTTGAGGCAGGAATACTTTTTCAAACATATATAAAGGCATCATGAGGACCAGCAGATGTACTGGCTTCTGGGCTCTGACTAAAATCATGAGGAAAACTAAATCAGTGTTAAAAATTCTTTTAAAAAATTGTTTCCTCTGTACCTAACAGTAGAATGAATACATTTTCAACTCCAGTGTTTTTAAGCAGATGTTGACATCACCCAGTATAGTATTTCTTCAACTTTCTATTTCTAGAAAATCACTGACTGGTGATAACAGTGCAAAATAACTTTGTGATTTTCTATATCCTTAATATTATTTGGGTTTACTCATTCCTACTCATGACCAAAGAACAATAAGATAAAAAAATAAGCAAAATTAAAACAGCCAAAACATATTTATCATAGCTATGGCTTAGTTTGGGCAGTGCTGTAACAGGGCTCAAAAATTAAGAACTCATACACATCAAAAATAATACAGATAAATGGATGGATATCAAGACAAGTAGAACCACTGATATGTGATAAAACTAATATAGTAAAAAATGATAATGGTAAACTATAGAAAATTAGGAGTACTCACTCTCACTAGAAAATTCTTCACCTTTACCCTGTGCTTCAAAATGTTTATATGAAACTTTTAGAAAAATTAAGATCAAATAGCCTTAGCAGTAATATCTGGAAGACAATACAGTGTAGTGGTGAAAATGTTTTGAACATTAAAGTCAGAGGAACCGGATCTTCAGAAATTCATTTAATCTGAGCCTCCGTTTTTTTCTCTGTCAAAATAATAATGCTTATCTCATAGGATGGGTAAAGAATTAAATGAGATAATCTGTAAAAAGAGTTTAACAGTGACGGTTATCTATTTATCTATAAATCTAGAGACAGAATTTGTGTCTATGTGTGCAAGTGTTTCTAAAACTAAATTTGAAAAAGGATACAATCCACCTGTTTAAAAAAATACCCAAAGATCTAAAATAATTCATAATTATGTAATTAAAATTAAATCTCATGCTTCCCATGATGTGCTCAAGAAGTATACTATGTTTCTACAGTAGATATTCTTTTAAGCATCAAGGTTTTATTACATTGAAAACTATTTTTATATATTTGTTACATGAAAATTATGTGATACAAAATTTCTAGATTCAGAAAGATCTAGAAACATATATTGTATCATTCTAATGTTTTTAAATTACTAACAAGGTGGAAAACTAAGTAATATTGGTTATCATTGGCTAGAACCATAATAGATGACTCGTATTCTTTTTGTTTTTCCCAATTTTCCAAATTTGCTATTATAAACTTTGTTGTCTTCATAATAAAAAATTATATTAGAAGAGTTAAATGATAGGTAGGTATGTAGATAGATAGATGATAGAAATAATACTGCCATTCCTCAAAGGGAAGATTAGAGGAGAGAGAAAAATTAGAAAAAAAGAAGGAAGGTCAATCTTAGGTTTCCTAGTGATTCATTTGGGCTTCAGACTGAAAACATTCATGATGCCTGGTCATTAATTAGTGATTTTTTTATAATGGTTCATGACAGTGCTACTTTGGTTTCTTTACAAAAGAGCAATAGTATAAGCTATCTCTGAATGTCATTAGGTATCTTTGGGAAAATGGCCAATGGAAGCATCTGACTATGGTGATGGTCGTATTCTAAAATCATCTGGGGAGAAGTGGAGTTCCATTACTTATCAGTCTTTTGTAGACACTCTAAGCCTGAGCATTCTGGGACCCTTGGTTAGAGCAACCAGAAGTGCAGCTTACGCTATTCCTTGAGAGAAATAGGAATGTTAGAAGAATGGTATAATTGTTCCATGTCTCTGTTAGACAAGGACGGTAATGCAAAGAGGCCAACTTGGCTCAGTGTTTTGTTATCTTACTCATAGGAATATAGACTAAGGATTAGTCACTCCTACTATGAACAAAACAAAATCTCATTTGAAATTGTCTATTGCAATGGTTGCCAACCCTGGAGGTAATTTAAAACCTGGTAATAATTCCAGCACTTTGGGAGGACAAGGCAGGTGGATCACTACGTCAAGAGATCGAGACCATCCTTGCCAACATGGTGAAACCCCATCTCTACTAAAAATACAAAAATTATCTGGGTGTGGTGGCGTGCACCTCTAATCCCAGCTACTCAGGAGGCTGAGGCAGGAGAATTGCTTGAACCTGGGAGGCGGAGGATGCAGTGAGCCCAGATTGTGCCACCGCACTCCAAGCTGGTGACAGAGTCAGACTCCATCTCAAAATGATTATTAATAATAATAATAATAGTAAATAAATAAAATCCTGGGAAATTTTAATTGAATCAGAATATCTGAGGGTGTAACCTGGGCATCAGTATTTTGCAAATCTTCCCCTGGATATTTTAAAATACAATTAAGGTTGGAACCCACTGATTTAAGAGGAGATCTAGTCATGTGTACATGGACAGCAAGTAATATAAATCATGAATTGGTTTTAAAAGCCACTTCTCTCACCTCTCCAAGTTTCCTTTGGTCTTACTCATATATTAACCTTCCTTCTTCCTATACAGATAAACTTCTTCATCTCATATCATTCCCATCTTCTGCAGTATTAAAAATCACATTTTCAGAGTGGTTTATTAATCAATATCTACACCTCACATTCTTTTGTTATTTTGCAAGAGTACTGGAAGTGGTAATAAAATAATTATTTGTGTTAGACATAATCTCTCTCAAAAGAACAGCTGAGGACCATCTACACTCCTTTTCTGATATATGCTCCTTTTGTAATTCTATGAAGCATTTGTGCTATAGTTGTTATTCACAAGTATTGATGCTGTATACATGTCAGTGAATGCGTAATGCCCTTTGCCCTTTTCACAGTGGTATATAAACTGTATCTTCCCATATCAAGTGCCATGTGAAAGAGCAGCGCATCTCTGTCTTGTTGACAAACAAGTCAGCTGATAATGCTGAGAAACCAAGTCTCTACATTTTTAAAAGAGAAAACAGAATTCTGATCTTTCCTTAGTGACGTTTCATTTTTACTACATACTTCATTTATTTGTATCTGAATCTACACTCTCATGATGTAGAGAGCTCTTTTTTTTTATGTATATTTTGTCGGTAGTAAAATGTGTTTTAGTGTTTTCTTACTAATTAGGCTACAAACAAATTTTGTTTAACACATTAATAAGAACGTTGATGGAACTAGAGGACATTACGTTCAATGAAATAAGCCAAGCATACAAGGACAAATAGTCTGTGCTCTCACTCTTAAACGGGAGCTTAAAAAATGACTTTATGAATGTAGAGAGTAGAATAATGGTTACCAGAGGCTGGGAAGAAAAGTGAGGAGGAGAAGATTAACAAGGTTTGGTTACTGGGTACAAAAATACAGTTAGAAATAATAAGATCCAGCAATCAGTCGCACAGTAAGGCAATTATTGTTAACAATATTTATTGTCTATTTCAAAGTAGCTAGAAGAGAAGATTTGGAAAGTTCCCAACTCAAATAAATGATAAATGTTTCAGGTGTTGAATATCCCAATTACTCAGACTTATTTGTTATACATTACATGCTTGTATTAAATGTAACACATGTGTATAATTATTATCTATTCCTAAAAATTAAAAACTAAAAAAAGAAATGATGGTTTAACTAGTGTTGTTTTAAAAAAAGTGTTTTTATTTTTCCCTGTCTATACTTCAAAGATATTACTACAGAAATTAAAGTACTTTAAGTACTTTAATTTAAATATGAAGAGAGAGATGAATGATTCTTTACAAAGAAAGGCTAATGATTCTTTACAAAGCCAGACTTGAATGTTTATCACATTCCTATCAGGGAGGGTCCAGAAATGTTAGGTTTTTAAGCCATGCAGATGGACATAGTTAATTTCTTTCTGGTGCTTGGAGTCCAGTTCAATAGAGAACTCTTGGTTTTAACAATTTTTCTCACAATGGTGTAATAATACAAATTTTGTACAAACCAAGCCCTAGAGTATGCACTCAGAAATAGCTGAGATCATGCAGATGTTGTGGTTGGGTATGCTTGAGTGTTTGATGAAGGGAGCACAATAAGGAAGAACATTTCATGCAACTGTAATAATCAAGCAGCTGAGGGACAAGTAAGTAGCCATGCTTATGGGAAAACCAGAAAAAAAAGCAGACTATATTACCCAAAGCTATTTGATAGAGAATTTTGAATAACAGACTCGAAAGAAGTAAATGACCCAAGTTATCATTGTTATTTCAAACACTGATTTACTTGGAAATGAGGTGCTGTTTAAAAAAAAAAAGTTACTATTTGGTGAATAGTTTAGCTTTGGTCAACTTTGTTCAGCTCTGAGCCCATTCTTCTTTTGTAGGATGAAAGAGGCCTGAGATAGGGTCCCCAGGTCCAGAACTAGGTTTGGGGATAGGAAAGAAGATACAGAAAGATCTAGAAATAGACCATGACGAGGACAAATGCAGATTTACATCTCAGGTTGCTAAAGAAGCTACATCAAGTAAAAGGTAAACTAGGCATGAGGCAAAACAAACGACAGCATTGCATGAGGTCAGAACAGAGAACAAAGCCCACTACAAGAGAAGGCAAGGTGAAAGAGTACTGAATGTTGTTAGTGTGCTAGGAGTTTATTTTCACCAGATCCAAGTGTATTAGGTAGAGGGAAATGCTCAGCTTCTGTGTTGGCAGGAGTCACGAAGCAATTTGGGAGGACATTCAGTTTTGCTTTTCTGGATAAAAAACTAAACAGTAAAAGCAGGGAAATTGACAAGGTAAGTTTTGTGCTATGGGATAGGAAGTAAATTTCATAATTGTTAAAATAAGATGAGTCACAAATCATTAGTAATCGCTAGCTCCGTCTTGCTTTGAAGAGGTTGGAAGTACGAGAATAAATACAGTAAAGTATGAGAGGAAATAAATTATGCTGGAAAACAATTATTGGAATAGAACTAGAGAAAAGCAGAAGAAATTTTGAGAAGTAAGCAGTCTGTCTTGGCTCTGTTGTTTGAATATTATATTAATGTATTTCGTGGCATCAAAGACTTCATGTTTGTCAGAACTTGTAGATCTCCTGGTAGCATTTTATAAATGGAGGTTCCATCCAGAGAAATAATTAGTTGGAAATATTTCCAGTTATGTGCAAATATTTGAGACATGGGATGAATCCATTTGAAAGACTATGAGAGTTTATTGGTTCCTATTAGAAGAAAGTATATTCTCCCATAATGATATTATCTACATCTGAATTTACTTCTGCTTCCATTCAGTTAACCTTGGCAAGTATATAATGAGTATACCAATGAGGATGGGTCAACAGATGACCCATAGTGGTTATAGAACACTTGCCTCTTTTCAAAGAGTTGATGGTTACTTTGCCTGTTAAAATCCTCTACTGCATCTGATCCTTGACCTATATACAGGATATGCTGGTACACATCTTTCCATTAAAGAAGGAGCTAATGGTTTTAGAGCTCAAATTTTTATGGCTTTTTTCCTTTTTCTATAATGGCAGTCTTACTAAGCCAAAGATAAAAGGGTAACTAGCTCAAATAGGTGAGCTGAGTGTGAAAGAGCTCCTGCTGTGTGTAATGAACACAGGCCCTACAAAGGAAGGGGAATCAGGAGGCTCCCCCATCACCCATGGCACTCTTTAAACTCTGACCTTGGATCTCAAACAAGCAGTTCTCGCCCAGTAGTCCACAGAAAACAAGTAGAGTCCATGGAAAAATGAATGTGATAGGGTAGTGCCTTGAAGTTTAAAATAAAAATTTATGTTTCATAATTAGATTTTATTAATTCTAATGTACAAGATATTATACATGTAACCAGGACTGTTAAAACTGAAATTTTCACTGATATTTGTTAGATATAGCATACAAGATACAAGAGCAAATAATAAAGTGGCAAAGTAAATGACCAAGAATCAGCTTCAGAACACTTCAGGGATCCCTGAATCAAATGGAGATCAAGATGAACAGTGTCAATCAATAGAAATATAATGTGAACGAAATGTGTAATTTTAAATTTTCTAGTAGCCACATTAAAAATAATACAAATTAAAAAGTGAAACTAACTTTAATATGTTTTATTTAACTCAACAATGTTAAGATAGTAGCCTTTCAGCATATAATAAATTTAAAAATCATAAATATGATATGTTGTCTTTTTGTCATACTGTCTTTTGCAAGTCTGATGTGTATTTTGTACTTACAGCACATCTCAATGCAAAGCATATTTCAAATACTTAATTATAATATGTGACTAGCAGCTGCAGTACTGGACAGTGTAGTATCTACACATGGTAGTTTAAAGAGTGATTCCCAAACTGGAAGCATCAGCATCACCTGGGGATTTGACTGGAAGTGCAAAATTATTAGGCTCCATCCTAGATATACTGAACTGAAAACTCTGAAGATGGGGCCTAACATTTTGTGTTTTAAAAAGCTGTCCAAATGATTATGATGTCCACTAAAATTTGGGGACTGCTAGTCTATAACAGCAAACTTCTCAAATTTTAATGGGCATACATATCACTTGATCTTGTTAAATGTAGAACCTGATTCAATAGATCTCATGCTGGACCAGAGAGTCTTCATTGCTAGCAAGATTCCAGGAATGTGAGGCAGTTGTAGTGCTGAGGGGCTGAGCAATGCTGCTCAATCCCAATGGCACCCCCAAGATTGAAAATCACAGGCTTGGAATTTGAAAGGGTGTGAGAGAATTTTATAAGGAGGATTATTGGATTGAGAGCTGCTAGCACCATTTCCTCTCCCATAGCAAGAAAGAATGTTATTTTTTCCACCTAAGGCTTAGTAAGAAGGACTTTATGGGTATCACTGAAAGCATTTGAGCTGTTTCTCTTGGAGTTTAGAGGACATGGGGATCTGGAGTCAGATTCCATCCCATGACATCTAGGTATTAAGAGTGATCAAGGTGAGTCACTCTGGCAGAGGAGCCAAGGTGGGTTGTGCTATTTCTTGGAATATATTATTTCATGAGATAGGTGATGTAGGTTGAATACTGTTCCCCTAAATTTATAAATTGAAGTCCTAATCCTCATTACCTCAGAATGAGAATTGTATTTGAAAATAGAGACTTTAGAGGTGGGTAACAAAGGCAAAATAAGGTCTCATGAGTTGCTCTAATCTCATATGACTAGTGTCCTTAGAAAAGATTAGGACAGACAATACAGACCTGGGGACAACTATATGAGGGCACAGTAAGAAGGCCCTCTGCATGCCAAAGAGAGAGATTTCTAGTTTCAAGAAGCATTGTGAAAGCAAATTTCTGTTGTTTAAGCCACTCAGTTTATGGTAGTTTGTTATGGCAGCCTGAGAAAACAGATACCATGAAAAATAATACAACTAAGGATGCCTGTGGGTCTCCTGTGGTCCAAATGTGAACTCTACAAGAAAGAAACTCAACCTCAGACTATTAAAGCACTGACCAAGAAAATATTATTAAAGATGCAAGGTGACTTTACTGCCAGAGCCTGCATTGATTAGAGCATAGAAAACTGTTGGCTGGTATGGGTGGCCAGCCAGGGAAAACACCCAGCCTGGTATCAGAGTTGCAGCTGGAGGCCTTACAAGAGTACCCCCAAGTCCTAGATAGCATACACAAGAGAAGGAATCAGCTTGAAAGAAGGCAGAGCAAGAGAGCCAAATAGAACCCTCCGGGAATCATCCTTCCCAGAGTAAAAAACAAATTAAGTAACTATCTATACAAGAAAGTTCCTTTATAAGAATCAAAAATGAGGTGAGCAGAGTACCTGGTTTTAACATCATATCAAGGAAAGAGGCACTAGAGAGGGTACAAACGACAGTCTTGGATTGCCTACACTACCTCTACCCGATCCCTCAGCAGCAGCCTCTTCACTTAGAAAGAAAATCTGTAGGCTTGGGGGAGGAGAGCACAGTGATCATGGGACCTTGCATTAGAATTCAGTGCTGCCCTACCACAAGGAAAGCAACCATTCAGGTAGTGCCCAGAGAGGAAGCATTTAGACCAGCCTAGACAGAAGGGAATCATTCACCCCAACAGTCAGAGTCTAAGTTTTGGCTAGTCCCACCACTGCAGGCTAAAGTTCTCTGGCATTCTACATAAATTTGAAGGTAGTCTAGGCCAAGAGGACTGCAGTCCTGGTACTATGCTGGGCTCAGAGCCAGTGGACTTGGGGTGCATGTAAACCAATGAGAGATCAGCTGGGGCAGTCAAGGGAGCACTGTGTTACCCTTTCTTCAACTCCAGGCAGTGTAGGTCACAGCTGAGAGAGAGACTCCTTCCTTCCACTTGAGGCGAGGGGAGAGCAAGAAGACTTTGTCTTGGAACTTAGATAATACTCAACCACAGTAGAGTAGGGCATCAGGTAGAGTCTTAAGTCCCCCATTTTTGACCCTAGCTCCCAGATATTTCTGGACAAACCATGGGTCAGAAGGGAACACACTACCTTGAAGGGAAGTAGTCACTCCTGGCAGAATTTATCATCTTGTGACCAAGAGCCCCTGGGCACTGAATAAACATCAGTGGTAGCCAAGCTGTATGAGCTGTGGATCTTGGGTTAGACCCATGCCATGTGGCTTTGCTGGGACCAACCACATTCCTACTGTGGTGGCTATAAGAAGAGACTCCTGTTTGAGAAAAGGAGAGAAGAGAGTGGCAAGGATTTTGTCTTACAGCTTGTCCTTACAAGCTGTAAGGGATCTAGCTCGTCCTTACAAGCTGTAAGGGATCTAGCTCATCCTTACAAGCTGTAAGGGATCTAGCTCGAATCTAGCTAGGAATCTAGCTCAGTTGCAGAAGAGAGCACCAAGTAGATTCCTAAGTTTCCACACTCCAGGCCTTGGATTCCAGATAGTATTTATGGACCTGTCTTGGGCTGGGGGAAAGCTCACTGATCTGAAGAGAAAGACAGTAGGCTGGTTGGAATAATCACCTGTAGATTGTAGAGCACTTGGGCCTTGAGCATCAGCAGTAGCCAGGCAGTGGTCACTGTGGGCTCTAGGTGAAACCCAGTGCTGAACTGGATTCAAGTCTGACCTAGCACAGTCCCAATGGTGATGGCCATGGAGGTGCTTGTGTCACTCCTTGCCCAGCTTTATGCAGGTCAGCATGAAGAGAGAGACTCTGTTTGAAGGAACATAAGAGAAGGAAACAAAAGTCTCTGCCAGGAAATGCAGGGAATTCTTCCTGATCTTATCCAAGACAACAAATATGGTAACTCTAAGAGCCGGCAAGAGTCACAGCATTACTGGTCTTGGAGTTCCTCCTAATGCAGATATGGCTGCAGTGACCAAAGTCTTAGATCACAACAATCACTTCCCTTGAATATTTGTAAAACCTTATTAAGAAGGGCAAGTACAAACCAGCCCAGACTGTGATGACTGCAATGAATACCTAACTCATCAATGCCCAGACACCAACAAACATCTACAAGTATCAAGACCATCTAGGAACACATGAACTCATAAAACAAACTAAATAAGGCACCAGTGACCAACAGGTGATCTTGTAGGTGTGCTTCACTTTTCTAAACTTTTTTATTCTTTTTCCTCTTACTGTGTATTTTTAAAAACCCTGTCTTTAAGCTCACTAATTCTTTCATCTACTTAATCACTTGCGTTGTTGAGAAACTTTTATGCATTCCTTCCTATGTAAGTTACATTTTCAACTCCAGAATTTCTGCTTGATTCTTTTAGCTTATTTTAATCACTTTGTTACATTTATCTGGTAGCATTTGAATTTCTTCTCCGCCTTATCTTCAATTTTGTTAAACTTCTTCAGAACAGCTGTTTTGAATTCTCTGTCTGAAAGGTCACATAACTCTGTTGGTCACAGGTTGGTCAGAGACAGAGATGGAGAGAGTTTTTATTCAAAAGGATAATAACGGAGAACTTTCCAAATATAGAGAAAGATATCAATATTCAAGTAAAAGAAGGTTACAGAACACCAAGCAGATATAACCAAAGAAGACTAACTCAAGATACATAATAATGAAACTCTTAAAGGTCAAGAATAAAGAAAGGATTCTAAACACAGCAAAAAAAAAGAAAGAGAGAAAGAAAGAAAGAAAGAGGAAGAAAGGTGAAAGACAAAAAGAGAGAGAGAAAGAAGCAAATAACCTAAAAAGGAACTCCAACACATCTGTCAGCAGGATTTTCTGTGGACACCTTACAGGCCAGGAGAGAGTACATCACGTGTTTAAAGTGCCAAAGGGGGGGGAAAAACCCACTTCATCCCACTATAGTATATTCAGTGAACTGTCCTTCAAACATGAAGGAGAAATAAAGACTTCCAGAAAAACAAAAGCTGAGATATTTAACCATCATAGACATGTCCTACAAGAAAAGCTAAAAGAGTGCTTCAATCAGAAAGAAAAGGGAATTAGCAAAAACAAATCATCTGAAATTACAAAACTTACTAATGATAGTAAATACAAAGAAAAACATGGGTGATTTTGTACAACACTGTATTTATGGTATACAAACTACTCACATATTGAGTAGAAAGACCAAAAAATGAACTGATCAAAAATAATAACTACAATAACTTTTCCAGACATACACATTGTAATAAGATAAACAGAGGCAACAAATGTTTTAAAGCAGAGGATGAAATTAATAAAGTTTTACTAATTTTCTCTTTGCATTTTTTTTGTTTGTTTTTGCAATTAGTGTTGTCATTAGCATAAAACAGTGGAATATATGATGTTAATTTCAAGCCTCATGGTAACTTCAAATTTAAAACCTGCAATGGATATAAGGTCAGAAATTAAAAATACCACCATAGAAAATAACCTTCATAAAAAGAAAGATGGAAAGAAGGGAGGAAAGGAGGAAGGGAGGAAGATCACAAAACAATCAGAAAGAAACTAACAAAATGGCAGTAATAAGTCTTTACTTAATATTAAACATAGACTAAATTTTTCAATTAAATGACATAGAGTGGATGAATGAATTTAAAAAACAACAGCCAATGATCTGCTGCCTATAAGAAACACACTTCACCTATAAAAACATACATAGACTGAAAATAAAGGAATGGAAAAGATATTCCATGCCAATGGAAACCAAGAGAGAAGTAGCTATGCTTTTTAGAAAAAATAGATTTCAAGACAAAAACTGTAAGAAGACATTAAGAAGGTCATCATATATTAATAAAGGTGTCAATTCAGCAAGGGGATGTAGCAACTGTAAATGTATATTCAACGAAAACTGGAGCACTCAGATATATAAAGCAAATATTATTTCAAGAGAGAGTGAGATCCCAGTACAATAATAGCTGGAGACCAACACCTCATTTTCAGCATTGGAAAGATCATCCAGGCAGAAAATCAACAAAGAAACATCAGACTTAAGGTTTACAAATAGACCTAATTTACAGAACACTTAACTCAATGACTACATAAACCACATTAGTCTTTTCAGCACAAGGATCATTCTCAAAGATATGCCATGTAGTAGACAACAAAAAAAAAAGGCTTTAACATATAAAAATATTAAAATTATATAAATTGTCTTCTCTGGCCACAATGGAATAAAACTAGAAATCAATGACAAGAGGAACTGTGAAAACTATACAAACACCTGAAAATTAATCAATATGTTCTTGAATGACAACTAGGTCATTGAAGAAATTAAGAAGAAAGATTTAAAATTTCTTAAAACAAATGAAAATCAAAACACAGCACACAAAAACCTATGGAGTACAGAGAAGCAGCATTAGGAGGAAAGTTTGCAGTAATAAGGGTAAACATAAAAAACAAAAAGAAAACTTGAAATAAACAACCTAATGTTACATCTGAAAGAACTAGAAAAGCAAGAGCAAACCAAGCCCAAAGTTAGTAGAAGAAAAGAAAAAGATCAAATCAGAAATAAATGAAACTGAAATGAAAAAAACAAACTAAAAAGTTTGTTTTTTGAAAAGAGAAACACAATTGCCAAAACTCTAGCAAGACTAATTAAGAAAAAAGAAGAGAAGACCGAAATGAAGAAAATCAGAGATAAAATAGAGACATCGTTATGGATATTGCAAAAATTCAAAGGATCATTAGAAACTACCATGAGCAACTCTATGCTAATAAACTGAATAAGCTAGAAGAAATGGATAAATTCCTAAACATTACAATCTACTAAGAGTGAACCATGAAGAAATTCAAAAGTTGAGCAGACCAGTAACAAGTAATGAAATAGAAACTGTAATAAAAAGTGTACCATCAAAGAAAAGTCCAGGATCTGATGGCTTCATTGAGAAATTTTATCATACAGTTAAAAAAGAACTAATACCAATGCTACCCAAACTATTCTAAAAAATAGAGGATGAAGGAATACTTCCAAACTCATTCTACAAGGCCAGTATTAACCTGATACCCAAACCAGACAGAGACAGAGAAACATCAGAAAAAGAATCTATGGGCCAATGTCCCTGATGAACATTGATGCAAAAAACCTCTATAAAATACTAGCAAACCAAATTCAATAACACATTAAAAATGTCCTTCGTCAGGACCAAGTGGGATCTATCTCAGTAATACAAGAATGGTTCAACTTACACAAATCAATCAATGTGGTACATCATATCAACAGAATGAAGTATAAAAATCATGATTATTTCAATAGATGATGAAAAACCATTCGATAAACTTCAATATCTCTTCATGATAAAAAACCATCAAAGCCTGCATATAGAAGAACATACCACACACAATAAAAGCCATGAACCACACACCCACAGCTAGTATCATAGTGAATGGGGAAAATCTGAAACCCTTTCCCCTAAGATGTGAAACCTGACAAATATGCCGATTTTCATCACTGTTATTTAGCATATTACTGGAAGCCCTAGCTAAAGCAATCAGACAAGAGAAAGAAATCAAGAACATCCATATTGGAAAGGAAGAAGCCAAATTACCTAACCCTATTTGCAGATGACATAATCTTATATTTGGAAAAACTAAAAGAGTTTGCCAAAAAAACTATTAAAACTGACAAATTCAGTAGAGTTACAGGACACAAAATCAGCATACAAAAACCAGTAGCATTTCCATATGCCAGCGACAAACAGTCTGAAAAAGAAATTTAAAAATAATCTCATTTACAATAGGCACAAATAAAATCAAATATCCAGGAATTAACCAAAAAAAGATCTCTACAATAAAAATTTAAAACATTGATGCAAGAAATTGTAGAGGACACAAACAATGGAAAAGTATTCCATGTTTATAAATTGGAAGAAAAAATATTGGTAGAAATATCAATAATAATAAAAGCAATCTACAAATTCAATTCAATTCCTATCAAAATGCCAATGGATATTCTTCATAGAGATAAAAAATAATCCTAAAATTTTTATAGAACCACAAAAGACCCAGAATAGCCAAAGCCATTCTGAGCAACAAGAACAAAACTGGAGGAACTACATTACCTGACTTCAAATTATAGGACAGAACTATAGTAAATCCAACAGCAAGGTGCTGGCAAAACTACAGATATATAGGCCAGTTGAACAGAATAGAGAACCCAGAATTAAATTCACACATCCACAGTGAATTCATTTTCAACAAAGGTGCCAAGAACATACACTGAAGAAAGGACAGTCTCTTCAATAAACAGGACTGGGAAAACTGGATATGCATATGCAGAAGAATGAACCCCTGTCTCGAACCATACACAAAAATCAAATTGAAGTGGATTACAAACTTAAATCTGAGACCTAACACTACTATACCACTAAAAGGAAACACTGAGGAAATTCTGCAGGACACTGGATTTGGTTGCATACACTGTGGAATGTTACTCAACTTTGTATGCAACCGAAGCAAAAATGGACAAGTACAATCACATCAAATTATAAAGCTTCTGCACAGCAAAGGAAACTATCAACAAAGTGAAGAGACAACCCACAGAATGGGAGAATATACTTGCAAACTATCCATCCAACAAAGGCTTAATAACCAGAATAAATAGGAGTTCAAACAACTCAATGGGAAAAAAAAATCTCATAGTCTGATTAAGAATGGGCAAATGATCTGAATACAGATCTCTCAAAAGCAGACACACAAACGGCAAACAGGTATATGAAAAGGTGCTCAGTGTCAAGGATCATGAGAGAAATGCAAATTAAAACAACAATGAGATACTATCTCACTCTTGTTAAAATGGCTTCTCCCTAAAAGACAAGCAATAACAAATATTGGTGAGGATATGGGAAAAAGGGAACCCTAGTACACTGTTGATGAGAATGTGACTTAGTATAATCAATATGGGGAACAGAATGGAGGTTCCTCATAAAACTAAAAACAGAACTACCATATGATCTAGCAATCCTACAGCTAGGAATATACCTTAAAGAAAGGAAAGCAGTATATTGAGGAGACATCTGCCTTCCCATGTTTATTGCAGCACTATTCACAACAGCTAAAGTTCGCAGGCAATCTAAGTATCCATCAACAGACTGAATGGATAAGGAAAATGTGGTACATATGCCCAATGGAGTACTAGTCAGCTATTAAAGATTGCCATTCTGTCATCTGCAACAACATGGATAGAACTGGAAGACATTATGTTAAGTGAAATTAGCCAGGCTAGAAAAGACAAACTTGACATAGTCTCACTCATTTTGGGTAGCTAAAAATTCAAACAATAGAACTGCTGGAGATAAGAGAGTAGAGTAATGGTTACCAGAAGCTGGGAAGAGCCAGGGGGTGGAAATTGTTAAGGGGTACAGAAATATTGTTAGAGAGAATGAATAAGATCTAGGACTTGCTAACACGACAGGGTGACTACAGTCAACAATAATTTATCATACATCTTGAAATAACAAAGTTTACGTGGAATGTTTATAAAACAAAGAAATGATAAATATTTGAGGTGATGGATATCCAGTTTTTCCTGATGTGATTATTACACACTTTATGTCTGTATGAAAATATCTCATGTTCCCTATAAATATGTACGCCTACTATATGCCCATAAAAATTAAAATTAAAAAAATTTTAAAGAATCAGCTTGAAATTTTTAAAATTCTTAAACCTTTTGTTCATAGTAAATATGATTTAACTTCAGATTTTAAACAGACTATAAAAATATTGATTTTTTAAAATTATTTTTCTAACGGCCAGATAAAATTATATATATTTATCATGTACCACATGATGTTTTGAAGTATATATACATTAGCGGAATGACTAAATCTAACTGACATATGCTTTACCTCACATGATCATCTGTGTTGTAAGAACACTTTACATTCACCTTCTTAACATCTTTCAGTAACACAACATATTGTCTGTAGTCACCATGCTGTCCAACTTATTTTAACTATCTTTAAAGATTTCATATCTGATATATTTTTGTATAGATTTATTTATATATTTGTGTTTATCATTTTTCTTATTTTCATGAGACCCAGAGAGTTTTACTAAGAAGCTATTTTAAACATTTTTCTTCACTATCTGCAGTTGGCAGTCAGGGAGAAGGTGACTTCTGCCACTTCAGGAATCCCTATATATCCGCTATTGGAGGAATGACCATGCAACCTTTATCATATGACTTTGGATTATTGTCAGAAATTAAACATTCAAACTTCAGAACTGTGCTAAGTTTGTGACTTAAACCCAGGGCTTTGTACTTTCTATAGTAATCCTAAACATCTCACTGTTTTCTCATAGGAACAGGAAAAAGAGCCATAGGGAATTTAAAAAAATAGTTGTGTCAATGGGATGATGGCATCTTATGAATTCTTTTTGAACACAAAGATCATATAACACATAAAGGGCTATACATATTATTTCTGTTTCTTTTCCTCCAATAAGCAAAAAGCTAGACACAAAGAGAAACCACTTACTATTAGTTAACACTGAACTTTATCGTGGTCTCATACGTCAATAAAATACATCTTTTCTCCCAAGATCAAGAGAATAGGTCACTGTAGCATGAAAGCATGTGCAAATAATTCACTTTGCAATCAGCTGCTAATGGCATATTTACGTTTTGTAACTTTGAGTCAACAGCCTTTTAAAAAACTTCTACTTGATAGTGTTTTAGAAGAGAACATTGTTAGCTAGAAAATTAAAAAGCACAGTACAATATGTTTCTAGGTTTTATTGACACACGTTGGTCTTTGATCAAAACACATCATCCTTCAGTTTAAAAAAAAAAAGAGAGAGATTTACAGAAAACATACCAAGATTGGCCTGTTTCCCCTGAACATTTTCCTTGTGGCTTTTGGTGCCTGTTATTCTAGGTCCTACAAGCTCTGAAGTAAGCAAACTTTGTGTTTTCTGTAATACACTAAACCTTATTCACAAGGATACAAGTTTTCTCCCCAGAGATGATAGCTTTATATTACTTAAGGTACATAATGGATTATCATATATATGTAAGAAAAACCTTGCACATTATTTTAATGAATATATAAAAATTGACCTCATGCAAAAAAAATATAAAAAACCTCCAGTGGTAGTAGAGAATGGCAGCGTTTTCTTAAAGAGAACATTAAATACCAATAGTTATTTCAATATTCAATCAATAATTTGCACTAGTAATCTCTTACTGCAGGATATCTATGTGTCTGTCATTCACTTTCTTTGGAAAATATGGATATTTACCTCATAGAAACCATGAAATAAGAATAGTATCAGAGTGCAGAATCCCATACGAAGACCTGGTTAATAAAGAAGTTTGCGCAAATTCAGTCTACAAGTCTGTCACTCATAATGCTATATTTACTCCTGTATTTCTCCTTTCCTTCTTTTCCCGAACACATCTTCTATTTTTGACTTAAAGTCTAGTGAGAAGAATACTACTAATGAGAAGAATTATAGAAGCCTTGGAGTTCTGATTTTTTGTCAGACTCAGCAATCTTCAAATAGTGTAGAGATTATCAATTCTAATGACATATATTTTTAAATAACAGTAAGTTTCAAAGATGATCAGAATTTCTGTCTGAAAGTAGCCTATTATATCAACACTTCTATTTCTCAAAAGAATGTATTTTGTGATTAAATTTATGTTTATGAAAAACTGATAATTAACAGGGGACTTTTTTTTTTTTTCAATCAGACCCCTACACTAATCTTCATTAACTACAAAGGCTATGGTAGGTGCATCTAGGACACATTATTTTGGAACCTGGTAGAGAAAAAGACTGAATGAAATACAGCTTCCTAACCTTGGAAAGCAGGCCATTTAGGAAGACAATCTGACATGTAAATTCATGATTTATAACAAAATAAATTGGGCATTACTACCAAAAGATAAATAAATAGGCTACTTTAGGACAGGTTGGAACAATAAAAACTGCCTAGAAAAATTGGAAACAGTTTAAAAGCGTAGACATTTAAAGCTGGTGAGAAATGAGACAGTATAGGTAGATTGAAGCACATTTGTGACGTACAAGTCATTGAATGATGGAGATAAAATACACAATTCAAAATCTATTTTTAGTGAAGGTTTGAGCTCAATGTGATCTCTTAGTAAAGTGCTGGACATGTAATAGCTTCTCAATAAAGACTTTATGACAAAATACTTCCAGAGGAAGTGGGATAAGGAATTACCATTTCCTTATCTTGTTTTTATTTCTCAATATATCAACATGTCAAATTTGATCTGCTTAAAAAAAACCTGCAGCTCTAGATCTACAGCTCTGGTAAACAGGAAAAGGGCTAAAAGATAAACCAAATGAGACAGTAAATGGAGTCCTACTTAATCTCTTCCACTCCAGGTCCCTAGAGTATCTCTTTCCTTTAATGAACATTGACCATGTCCTCACACAGTGAATACATATTCTGTTAGATGGAAATTCTGGTGCAATGCATTTTTTGTTTAAGAATAATAAAAGGGAAATATTTTAAAATTGTTTATTTTCATGTGTGAGTGGAATACAGGTGGATGAGGCAAGCACAAATTGGAAAAATTATGCCATTAAAAAGAATAATACAATTTTTATCTTAGGTTATAGTTATGTGGCCCATTAGCTATGAAATTTATCTCCATAGCTTAACATTTTGTAGAACCATAATTCCAGAAGTTAAAGGCCACTGCTTTATTCTGTATATAATTATTTTGGAGAATTGAAAGGGTGAATGGAACAAGTATGACTTTCATAGTACTCCTTACAAACTATAGAAGAAAGACTATATCTTAATCAGAGTTTTGCACATTATAATATATATTTATACATTTCTTTATTGTCAAAAACTGTTTTATTAAGTTTTGTCTTCTCATCACCTGGCAAAAGTACTAGGCACATATGAAACATTTAATATGGTTGGATGAAGGAATAGATGCCTATATGATGACTTATATAGTATGCAGCAATGACCTTCAAACCAATGATATATGAAACTTCAGTCATTGACCTAAAGGTCAAAATATCAAGCTAATTAAACACTCTAGCACAGCATTTGGCAAATCTTTGCTGAAAGAGCTATAGAGCAAATAGTTTAGGCTTTTAAGGCCATCTGCTAGCTGTTGCAACTACTCAATTCTGCCATTGCTTGAAGTGTGAACGCAGCCATAGCAGTAAGTAAAGGAATAATAGGCAAGGTCGTGTTCCAACAAAACTTTATTTACAGAAACAGGCAGAGGGCAAGATTTCATCCACGGGCTATAGTTTCCTCACCCTGTAATATTTTGTACAATTTTCTTAATGATATAGGTAAGAAGTAAAATTTTGAAATATCTGATTTATATAAGTAAAATCTGCTTTGATTTTGCAAAAGAAAAATTAATATTAGGCCTGCAAAAATTACAAAAGAAATCTTAGAACGTCTGGTTTACTTATTATAAAATGTTTGGAATATAAAGTTTTTATTTTCCTGTATCATTTGATCAAGAGGCATATATAAAATTATTTTAAAACAATGTAGGGGGTTGGGGGAGGGGGAGCATCAGGATAAATAGCTAATGCATATGGGGCTTTAATACCTACGTGATGAGTTGATGGGTGCAGCAAACCACCATGGCACACGTTTACCTATGTAACAAGCCTGCACATCCTGCCCATTTATCCCAGAACTTAAAATGAAATAAAATATAATTATTATACAATAATGTTACTTAAATGTCTACACATTTAAGTAATGGTACTTAAGTAAATGTAGATTTACTACATTAAGTAAATGTGGACATTTGAGTAACATGCAGTCATTGAAAACAGCATGGACTTTGCACCGTTACTGCTTTGGGGAAAAAAAGTGGATGGAGAAGTGAAAAAGGAAAGAAGGAGAAAAGGGAAATGAAGGGAAAGAGAGAAGGAGCAAAGGAGGAAGAGATCTGTTGAATATTACCTCTGCAGCTCTGCAGGTTTTATAACTGCATTCAGATGTATTTGCCTGCCAAGATTCTCATTTTTGGAAATAATTCTATTATATGTTCTATTACAGTATCAAGCTAAACAATTTTAAAATCCCTGATATTTATGCAATTTATATAGGTTCCTATCTTGTTTCAAAAATTGGAAGAAAATGACTACGAATGTGATATAAAGCACAGCTTTAGAAAAAAAAAATCTCCTCTCTCTAAGCAGTCATGTATAGAGCAAATAATTTTAGCTAATAAATGCAAAGTGTTTCAGGTACAAAGTACCAGCTGTGAAAATTTATTGGTTGTTTCAGATACAAAAGCCTAATTAGTTTGACTTAGAGGCACCACAATTTAATATTAGAGGTAAACAGTTTGTCCTCCTTTCTTCCTCCCTCTTGCTTTTCCGGAATTGAGTGGGGATGGAAGAAAAAATGCCCTCACTCTAATGATAGTAATTGTTGCCTAATGGCAAGCATGCTGTCAAATTAGCCTAAGTGTCCATTTAAAAGCAAACTTTTATGCCATTTGCTAAACTATTAAGGCTATTAGTTGTAACATGGAATTGATTTATTTTACCCATTGTATTAACCTCATCTCGCATACCCATCAGTTTCTTATACAAGGAAAATAAAATGCACCTTGATGTTTCATAAAATGGAATTGAACATCAAGTCATTCACTTTTAAAAGCTATGCACTGCTAAATATAACAAGAGGGTGAGTAAGAATGCCAGAATCTTTATTACTGTTAACGAAATGAAGCCTCAGTAATAGAGTCTTCATGGAAAATGAATTTAATATCACTATATACTAAATGTAATTAGTAGCAAATATGCTTTATTTTGATGAGGTTATGGGTTCTTTGATCTGTAAAACCAAGAGACAGGTACTTTCTAACCTGGATAAAGGAAACTGGAGAAATATTAGCTGCTTTAACAAAAGCCCAATTTTCAGACAGAGAAAAAGTAATTATTTTATCTGATAAAGGGTTAATATAAAAACAGTGTATGTAAGACTGTAATTGTAAACATATAAAATGTGCATTTAATAATAAACGTGTATATAGAAAAGATGTGTATTCAAAATATATATATATATATATATTCAAAAATAAAATCTAACCTATGTAATATGGATTGAGGACGTACACAGTATATTGTGAACTACCTGAGGTAGCCCAGTACTTCTTTTCATGACCCTTGATTTGGAAGCAGTTTAGTTCTCATCAGTTCCAGTCTTAATGCTGTAATTAAATATTTTGGTGTAACATTTCCTATTTGAAAAATCTCCTTACAATTTGAAAGCAATGTATGTATCTTATTCTTCCATAAATGCATTCATTCATTCATTCATAATCTAGCTCATTTATTCATTTTAGACAACCTGTTCCAGACACTGTGTTCAAGGCACTCATCATATCAGTCTCAACACAATCTTTTAGGTAAGGAAAGACGTGAAACAACAAGAAATTAAAACGTTTAAGGCTAGGGAAGTGGATGGATCCATCAGGATAGTACGATAGCAACACTTTGCTCTCTTACTATTTGGAATGCTATTTGGAAAGCATTCCTGAAAAGGAAGGACAAAAGAATACAAATTAGTAACTAGAGCAAAAATGAGATAATCAGAAAAAGACAATGAATCAGAGTTTTCTGCATGAGGGAAGGTGTAACTTGTGCACTGATTTCTGCCTATCAAAAACCTCCTTGCCACTTTGACAAAAGTTATCACTTAAAAAAGGACAACAGTATTAGTACATTTCAACGTAGTGTAATGTCCCTAGAAATTCAATATTGCCTTGTTAAATATTAACATAATAAATGTTTAACACCATTTTTGGTTATTATTTCTTGAAAAATTTGGTTAACTTTAATTTTTATTATTAAATTTTCAGAATATCTAGAAGACTCTCCTGATGAACTTTTTTTTTTCAAAAGGTTAGACTATAGACACACTATTCTTTTTTTAATTTTTCTTTTTTTTAAAAGAAAACCATCCTGAATTCCCAGGCAGTGTTCCATTAAAGTATTAACCAGGCGAAAGATCCTGCTTAGCTTCCAAGATCAGATGAGGGTGTATTTGGGGAGGTATGGCTTTAAACTAAATACTTCCATTAACTCTAATGAAGTTACTGGTAGCAAAAGTCTCCAGTACTCTGCCATACTCTTCTCTGGCTTCAGCAACACTTTTGGGTGAGGATGGTAAAAAACAGTAAATTTTCTGGTGTTAATGTTCCTAATTATAATGTCATCTTTACACATTTTTTTTTTGCTTTTTCAATTCCAGTCATCAGATTTATGACTTCCTACCTTCCTATCCTCCTTAAAGTTAAGAATGTGTTCCTTTATGTTAGCCATCAACCGCTCTTTCCTGCGTCCCTACAGTGTTTTATTATTCTGTTATTAGTAATATGATTGGTTATCTTTGCAATTTAAATCATATTCTTAAATTTCTGCTTATTTCATCAACCTTAGACATTAACATGAAGTAGCCTTTCCCTTGCCCACTGGTGTGGTTTGGCTCTGTGTCCCCACCCAAATCTCATGTCAAAATGTAATTCCCAATATTGGGGGAAGTACCTGGTAGGACATGATTGGATCATGGGGATGGATTTCCGCCTTGCTGTTCCTGTGATAGTGAGTGAGTTCTCACCAGATCTGTTTGTTTAAAAGTGTGTAGCACTTCCCCCTTTGCTCTCTCACTCCTGCCATCATGTGAAGATGTTCTTACTTCCCCTTCACCCTTCTGCAATGACTGTAAGTTTCCTGAGGCTCCTCCAGCCATGCCTGCTGTACAGCTTGTGAAACTGTGAATCAGTTAAACCTCTTTTCTCCATAAATTACCCAGTATTAGTTAGTTCTTTATAGCAATGTGCATCATATCCTTAGTACACCCCAAATCTATGATCTCCATATTTCCCTTTATACTATCAAAGACTGAAAGTTTTCTATTTCTCTCTGTAAGGCATATGTAAGTAAAATTTAAGGGACTCCAAAGTGACCATTTAAAAGCTTGGTGTTTCTCAGAGTTTGGGGGTCACAGTGGACTGATGTATTATATTTGAAAAAAATATACAGAATTCTAGATCTTGTAGGTGTCAGGCTTCTCTGAAGTGCAACAAACTGCAATGAAATCAGTACACCTATGGTGGAGCAAAGGGAGGCCCAGACTTACTTGCAACATTACATTTGTCTTGAAATATTAATTCAAAATATTAATATTCAAAATATTAATAACTAAACTGAGAATGCTTTCTGTGTGTGTGTATGTATGTGTGTGTTTGTGTGTATGTATGTGTGTGTCCACATGACTTTTACTGTTTGAAAATGACTCCAAAAGTCATGGAGACTACCCTCAACTTCACCAACAGACAGAAAAAGGCTAGCTCCTCAGTATTAGTTTAGAAGGACAGGAAGGGAAATAAATAACTCACCTTCTCTTATTCTGTATATTGGTTATAACAATAATACATATGTTAGGGTATCTAATACAGAAAGGCTGAGCTATCACTCTTCTATATCAATAAATATTAACTGGAAAAAGAATATGAGAATTTTCAGAAGTTTTTTTAAAACTATAGGTCATACTTGGCATCAGTCCAAACCTACCAAATCAATTTCAAGAAGTGAGGCCTGACTACTCTTACGGTTTTGATGTGCAGTTACGATTAGTTGCAATAGTTACAGATGAATGTTACAACCATTTTGTCCATTATTACACCTGCTCTTTCCACATCTCACCAAAAAACTGGTTTTATTGCACATATTACTTAAAAAGTATACACAATAAAATTATATATAACACTATATTGTTTAGGAAAACATTATAATATCTGTATATACATATAATTCTACTTATTATCATATGATAGTATTCATCAGAAAATCCCTTCAAAACATGGTGGAGAGATGTGGGCTATTGCATGGTTTAGTCAATTCAAAATAATTATGAAAGCATTTATCTTCTCTCTGGGACTTATGAATTAGATATATGTTAGAATTTCACAATTCCCACATAACAGAATATAACACAGATATTAAAAGAGTTTTACTTAATTGAGGTGATTTATACTTCGGACTTTTTGCCTGAAAAATTTTTCATCTTAATCACCCGTACTTACTACTTCATAGTTGTTTGTCCTTCAGGATTACGTGCTTTTTAAAGACATTTTAGAAAGGTGAAATGATTGATTGATTGTCATCTTAATCCTGTTTGCTTAGTGTTGCTTAAAGATAAATGATATGCTATTAGATAACAAAATAATCTTAACAATTAGCAAATACTCTCAATTTACGGCAATAAAAAAAGAGAAATGGCAATGTTCACAATGGCTTGTAAGGACAAACTTATGGAATTGTAGAGTGCTCTTAGAGTTCAATTTACATGATTGACACTTCTTTCAAATGCTCCACAATTCATACAGACAGAAACAGACGGGCCATCTGTTTTCAAGTTTCTCATCTCTTTATAGCTCAGACATATTTGTGATAGCCAAACGTAAATGAAAAAATGGCAATCCTCACATAAGGCTCATCACTGATTGTCACCCTTTCAAGGTTAAACTTTCTTGTGGGTGAAGATTCAACTTTCTAAGAGCAAAAAATAGCTTCTAGCACTATATCCACTCTATGTGTGGACCTACAAAGATTCATGCAAGGCTATTTTTATGTAACAGGGTTGAGAAATTCCATTGATTCCAGCCTCCAAAGCAAATAGAAAAACAAGAGAAAGAATCTCTTTTACCTATTCTCTCTCCAAGTCCTCTGAACACACAATTTTACTCCATTATAATGCAGGAAAAAAGAAAAAAAGTTATTTTGTAAGGAAACAAGGTGCTTAGTCAAGGTGAAATTTGTGAAGACACCATGATAGAGTAGAGGGAGAATGAAGATACTGTCTTGCCAATAAAATTATCTTTATTAGTTTTATTGTTTCTACTCTTTAATATTTAAGAGTTTAAATGTTTAAGTTATTTCCTGGGGTATTAAAACAAGACTCTATTCAAGTATTAACACCTTATATGTTATAAATCCTCTCACCCTATAAAATAAATTTCTCAGATAGAAAAATTTTGCCCAACATTTCTCTCTGAACTATAGTGTATACTTAGGGAAATCACAAGAGTAGATTCTTTAACAAGCTTTATACAATTGTTTCTGCTGTATGCAGGATTTCCTTGTACCTGTGACGTATTAACTCTCTTCAAATTTCAGGTGAGCTTCTGAGAACCTATTTGCTCCCACCGTAGTACAAAAAGCAAAGATGAGAGCTCACAACACTAGTTATTACCATCTTTCCTCCTAACTCCTGGTAACAACTATTTTACTTTCTGTCTTTATGAATTTGACTATTCTAGGTAACTCACTTAATGGAATCATATGTTTCTAATTTTGTGTGCAGCTTATTTCACCTAGCATAATGTCTTCCAGGTTCATCCATGTTGTATTATAGATCAGAATTTCTTTGTAAGATCAAAAACTATTTCACTGTAAATATATACTACATTTTGTTTATTCACTTATCTGTTGATGGACATCTGCATAATTTCCACATTTTTGGCAATTGTGAAGAATACAGCTATGAACACTGGTGTACAAATATGTGTTCAAGTTCTTGCTTTCAGTTATTTGGGGTATATATCTAGTAAAATCGAATTGTTGGATCATATGACAATTCTGTTTTCTGAGGAACTGCCATATTTTTTTCCACAGGAGTTGCACCAGTTTACATTCCCAGCAACAGTGCACAAATGTTTCAATTTTTCCATATCCTTGCCAACATTTGTTATTTTCTGTTTTCTCCGGGGTTTTTTTTTAGTAATAGCCATATTAATAGTTGTAAGGTGGTTTTGATTTGCATTTCCCTACTGATTAATGATGTTGATCATCTTTTCACGAATTTGTTAGCCATTTACCTTTTCCGGAGAAAAGTGTATCCAATACTTTGTCATTTTATTAATTTCCTTTTTTTGTTGTTCATATTAATTTGTAGATGTCATTGATATATTACTCTCTTGTCAGGTATACGATTTGCTAATACCATTTCTCATTCTATAGGTTGCCTAATAGGATTCCATGATGTAAGAAAAGTTTTTAATTTTGATGAAATCCAACTTAGTCTTTTTTTGTCATTGCCTTGTCTCTGGTGTCATAGCCAATAAATTACCAGCAAATCCAGTTATAAAGATCTTGCCCCATGCTTTCTTCTAAGACTTTCATTTACACATGTTTAAATTTTTCATTCATTTTGAGCTAATTTGTGTATATGATGTGTGTGTAAGGTATAAGGTAAGGGGTTAAACTTCATTTCTTTGCATGTGGATAGCCATTTTTTCTAGCACTATCTGTTAAAAGCATTGTCCTTTTCTTATTGAACAGTTTTGCCATTCTTGAAAATCATTTGATGATATATGTGCGGATTTATTTTTGTGCTCTCTGTTCTATTCCATGGATGTATTTATCTATCTGTCTTCGTGCCAGTACCAAACTATTTGAATTACTGTACCTCTGTAACATGTTTTAAAATTAGGAAGTATGAGTCTCCAGACTTCATATTTTTCAAGATTTTTTTTGGCTATTCAGTGCCCCTTTCAGAGTCCATATAAATTTTAGGATTATTTTTCTACTCCTGAAAATGCATCATTGGGATTTTGGTAGGAATTACACTGAAAATGTAGATTACTTTGGGTAGTATTAACATCTTCATAATATGAAGTCTTCCAGTCCATGAAAAGGAAGTGCCCTTCCCTCCTTCTTGCTTTTGAGATGGTCTTAGATAGCAGATTTCTAGTTGAGCTGCATTCATGTAATCGAGAAGCTAAACATGGTAATTGTTTAGGGTTTTTTCTGTGTGACGTTATAAAAATACATTACAAAAATAAAAGTGGCTGTACATACTGGGTACATACCTTCATAACAGCACTGCACACATTTATGTTACAGAAAAAACTACTAAGCTAATGTTTGGATGAAATGTTTTCTATTTAAGACTATGGGACATTGATAGACACAACAAATAACACCATCATCTGTAAATAAAATTTGATGTACATGTATTATCAATGCAGGCTGAGAGCTTTCAATTTTTGTACCTATCCACATATATATGTGTGTGTGTGTGTGTGTGTGTGTGTGTATAATATATACACATATGTATGTATATAAAATTATATAATGATGTATTTCTATAACTAGATGATTATAAATTATGTATGTGTGTACACACATGTTTATAGCAAATTTTAATTATGTAATTATATAAATACATAGTCATAACAGATATATATATATATGTATGAGTTTAACATTCAGAACTTTTTTGTGAAAAGCAGACAATACAAGGTCACTTTGCTAACTACACACATCTATAAACGAAATAGGTTTTTAAAAACATGGTTTATATATTCTTAGAACCAAATTATTTGGCAGGCTTCCTAAAGCAAGACATTCATGAAGAATGCTTCCTTCTAATTATCAGTCAGCAGCCACCCTATAAAGAACTATTTTTCTGTGCTTTTTAAAAAATGACCTAAAATGGAGTTGAATGAGGAGCAAGTTTAAATCAGACCACTGCCCATAATACTACTCCTTTCCAGAAACCTAAATAGCAATGCATGACTGTTACCCTGATAGAACTACATATCGTCATCTGGCTGGCTGCTTGCTACATAAACTGCAGAATTAGATGGTATGCAGAGAGGAAGAGCACTATGATGCTGTGTGACGAGAAACCACAATTTACCAGTACAAACAGTGTTCTACACAAATTCTATAAGACAATTTCTGGTTCTTAAGGAAGCGAGTGCAGAGATAATCCATTTCAGGTCTATAAAAACCTCAGGACAATGAATTGTCAATACAAGTTTCTTCAATGTAATTAAAGATATTGCAGTTGAATACCATTTTGACAGTAAAACTAGACAGCTTTTACAAGAAAAAGCTTTTCCAGGCAGCAGATTATATTTTAATCAAATTCTACACTAAAAGCTTATGTACTACAGAGAAAATTCTAAAGTAAAATGTAAAAAGGGCCTCTATTTAAAAAATTTACTGTTTGGTATTCCCTAAGTGACTATGAAGTACCCTTTTCATAGGAGATATGTCTCAAACAAGATTGATGAAATGTGGCAGGGCAGCATCAAGGCTTTGGGACGATTAATTTAAAATGCTTTTCCCTTTCATCTTCTGGTGTAAATTGCTGAGCAATCATCATTCTTCTTTACCTTTTGCTTTTGGTGATATAGTTTGTGTCATGCCAGGATCACAGTTCCCTGACATTAATCATGAACCACTGAGTTCTCCTTTTTTACTGCATGCCCATAAGGGCAAAGTCTGTGAAGAGATATGGATAAACTCAATCTCATGAGCTCTTCTTAAGGAATTTCATTTCAGCTAGGTACTTTACAAACCAGTGCTTGAATTTTTTCTTTTCATTTTAAAAGCTATAAAGTGGTCACTGCTGCATTCAGGGTTCATATTGTTGAAAACTTGAAAAGTAGAATAGTCATGCAGGAAGAAAATCCTAAAGATGTTACCCTTACGGAGACCTCAAATTCAAGTGCAAGACAGCAATCAATCTTCATTTAGCATCTATACATTCATAAATCACACAACCTAGGAGACTCCATTGGAGAACACCAGCAAACAACCGCAGTAAAGATTAGTAAATAATGGTTCCACCCAAAGAAAATGTTACAATGTCTTTAAAATAATAAGGCACTAAAAATTCTAAAAGTAATTTAAAAATATACGGATAAAATATTTATATAACATACAACAAAATCACTTTATTTAGAACATTTTACTTTAAACTGTAATAGTTGTGTTTAATTTCATGTTAAAAGCTCTTTGGAATAGAATTGGGTGTTTTTTCATTATTTTATTGTGCCTAAGAGCACATGTGATAGAATCAGGGGTTTTGACTCACAATTCCTTAAAGTCTAACATATATTTCATACACTAAAAATCTCTGAAGTTCCTACTATGGAGAGGTTTTTATCCTAAATGAATCTTAATTATCCAACGTTATTTGTCAATGACAAAATCATTGGTAGATTCATAAGGAAAAAATTTTTTCATTTGTTTCTGTTTAAACAGAAAACTGACAGCTAATATAATATTTTCTTTTTTTCAATAAATATTTCCAAGCAAAACAGCTAAACCATTTCTGATGGAGACGAAAGTCTACACAGGCACACAAGTAATATTGTATGAGTAATTTTTCAACAAAACATATTTTCACAAATCCCATGGAATTCAGAACTGTATTTCAGAAAGGAGAAGAGTATTGACATCATAGAAATAAATAGAAAAAAATATTAACTTAAAATAATTACAAAGTTAATACATTAAATAAATAGATCTCTAAGAGAGCTAACAATATTCTATGTAATATTTTAAATTAGCCCTCACCTAAGAGAGTACTTTGCCTCATTTCTTAACACTCCTTATTTCTACATTTCTCCTTTGTAGGCTTTTCTTATTCCTTCCTCTCATGCCCAAATATCTCAGACATCTTTTTCTCCAAGAAGCCTTCTGTAAGCACTACCCTCACCTGACTCCCGCACACATACGTTTTCCTTTCCAGGCTGGCTAACACCACTGATGCTGCCATGTTATTTTTGGTATAACTCAAGTCATACTACATCATAGTTCTGTGTTTACCATTTCTCCATCTGCCAACCAGTACACTGTGAGCATTTTGATAGGCTGGGGTCTTATTTCTGGTGCTATCTTTCAGAACCTAGCACAGATCACAGCCCATAATCTTTACCCAGTTATTTAAAATATATATTTTGAAATGTATTCTTAATTCAATAAATAAAAAACTGTAAGAATGAATGTGTAAGAAAATTTATGTAATAATTTATATGAAGGAGACATCTGATTTTTTAAAAAGGGCAACAGATGGTCTCTATTTTAAAAAAAAAACACTTTAATGACTTTATTTTCTTTTGGGCAAATTATTAAATGCCAAAATTTTAATTGCAGAGGACAGTGCAAGCTAATTTTTGTGTACAAGGAGTTATCAAGAATATTTGTGCCAAAACTTAGAGGAAAAGGAAAATTTCAGCAAGGCTCAGAAGATAACAATAAACTGAGGCCACAGAAGGAGCCTGACCTGTAGGAGGTTTCTCCTGGCATGGGATAGATGAATTTTTGAGTGGTAACTAATATGACATTTTAAGCTGCTGCCCATATTGTACAGTGCTGTAAACCAAATAGCAATGTAAACCATTGCTCCAAATAGTTGTTAATACTTTGACTATAAACAATTATCATGAATTTGTGCCAATAGAGGTGGGAGGAGATGAGATCATCCGTGAGTATGCAAACATGGGATGAATCTATGAAGGAAGTCTTGCAGATTAGATTCAGTGTAGGGAGGGGGAAACTGGCAGAAACCAGGTATCAGAGGAGGAGCTGAGAAGGAGAAATGACAGCTCTCAGATATCCTCAAGAAAGTAGAATAAAGCCATATTCTTTGAATATTAAAATAAGTTTCCAGGAGGCTAAAAGATTTCAGGAGAGTAAAACTGCAGTTATGTGTCTTAAAAACAAGCATTTCTAGTCTAAGAAAGTTTTAACATCTTGGAGCTACTTAGCAACTAGCAGAACATTCCCTTAAACAATCTGAACCCAAAACTAATAGCTAAGTTGATGTGTAAAATGTAGTAACAAGGTCATGTAACCCACTTGAATAATCCTCTTCTCAAAGTTCACCTATGAGGGTAAACTTGCCATAAACACTAACAATGACAACACTAAGAAATGTGTACTACCAAAACAAGAAAGATCTATGAATCTTACCAAATTGAAGGAAAACACTTCAGAGAGGATGATTTGGTATGCAAATGAAAAGCCAAAATTCAGACAACCTCTAGAGTGAGAGAGCTCACAAAGGAGTCAACAAAGCTGAATGCATCAGACAGGTGAATGATACTCACTACCAAAGATAATGAACTCTTTTCAATCGCAGATGAAACCTTGAGAGAATACTACACCTCTATAGAGGAACATATATTACACTTTCAGAGATTTAGTTGGAATTATAATTCCTTAGTGGGAAGATAATACAAAAGAAAGAATATGTCCACCTCTCCAGTTTTTAGATTAATGCAGATTGCAATGGATACCACAGAATTCCTCCCAACATTATCAGTAGTCTGTATTTATCTTGAGCAAGTGAAGGGTAATGAATAATGTAAGTATACTACATCATGAGAATCAGCATCTAAAATGCAAAAAGTTACTGTTTGATGTGACATTAAATCTGAAAGTCTCCAGAGGTAGACTGAAAGCCAAACTGTGTGTCACTTACCTCAATTCAAAGTCAGAAATATTATAATCACACATATGGTGAGCTACAAGGTGGCCAGCCATTTTAAGAGTGCTAAACATACTTTATAGAGGCTAGAGAGAACAGCATAAGGCAAATGCCAAGACACCAGCCATATTTCATGGTGGTATCTATGGATGGCTCTGTGTGACTCAGCACTAGCTATTACTCCTTGCCACAAGTCAAAATTAGTTACATAAATAAAATAAGATATATGAAAAGATTTTGGCCTTTTAGTGAAAGATGTAACATGAGCACTGGAATTATTGTTGAATTGTGTATTTGCCATATGCATGAGGAATGTTCATTTTCATGAATAATTTTCAAGGTGATGAACTTTTTGGATATATTTTATGTGTTTGTATCCATTGAATTTATAAAATAAAATTTGTATATGAAAGAAATGAAAACATACAAAGAAATTACCATCATTATCAATTGAATTTCTAAGAAAAATTCTAGATTCAAGTGGGCTCCAATTATTTAGCTGGTGTTTTCCATGACAAGTATTCACAGAATTGAATCCTGTGTACTTAACACTTACTTTTGCTGCTTGGAAATCTGGAATGCAATCACCTGATGTCAGATTCACTGCTGTGAGATAACAACCTACCATTAACAAAATGTGGTCTTCTGATTTTCTATTTTGCGTTGAGCAAATCTATAACTATAGGTATAATAGCACTCTTTGTGTATATATGCATGTGCATATATACATTTATGTGTATATATATGTATTTATACACACATATGTGCACACATTTACTTATATAAATGCAGAGACTAGCTATGTATTTTAGAAGTAAATGATCAGTTATAATTTCCTTTTATGTTTGTTTTTATTTTTTTCAATTAAGATTAAGAGGAAAATTTAGGGACCAGAGAAGGAAGAACAATTAAATAACTCAATAATATAACAGTTTAGAGTTGAATTTAATCCTACATATTTTGTTAAGGAAAATTTTAGTTTAAAATAATATTTTTTTTCTCAAAATTCTCATCCACCTGAAAGTCAAATTTTTCATACAATTTTGAAAACTTTAGTCACAATTTTCTTTCATAATTAATCCAAGAATATCAGAAAATATTTTTTATCTACTTATTATAGACCTTGAATATATCTTTGCTTAATTTATATGTTTGATAACCTCTACATGAAAGAAATACACACACATACAGATTACTTTTCGGATAATATTTGTAAAATGATACTGTATCCATGTATAATTGTGCTTGAGGTTACCAATATGAATTCACTTTAGCCTCTTTATTCTACCTAGAAGTAAGTATGCGTTGATGCTAGAAGTATTGTTCAAACAGAAAATCATAATGCAATAGTTGTTAATACAAGGTTTCTTAAGTATCAAATTAGAAAGAAAGCAAGATTTAAGAAAGCTCAATAAACACAAGCTGTATGTTCTCTTATTATATCACAAAATTGGTTTTCTGGAAAACCTCTCATCTTACTAAAGATGTGGGGAACATACAGAGCCAAAGGGACCAGAAGCTTTCTACTTTAAATGGTCTTCTTTTCTTAAACAGAAAATATTAGTGCTGAGTCACAACTTGAGGAATGGTAGGGTGACGTGTTCCAAGTCTAATCACTGAGTGAAATTTCATTCATTTGCAATTCAAAGTTGTATCAAAACATTTTTTTCATCAATAAAAGACAGATTGTCAGAACTCATATTTTTAGGCAGTATTCATCAATAAGGAAAGAAAGATAAGTTGCTCTCATTAATGCAGCATGAATAAGTCAAGGCATAGTTAGCTGCATTCTGAAACTGAAGCTTCTGAAATTAGTTTCATGCCACAAAAAAAGTACATGCAACAAAAGTGAAATAGCGTTATTAGCATTTATACAAAATTTTAGAGAAACACAGAATGTCATGAAGTCTTACCAATATGACTTTCACAGTATAACATTTTATATTAACATGTTCATAATTAATTCTAGAAGAAAATATACTACATTTAATATTTTTTCTGTGGTCCTTGATCCATCGTATTAAAAGACAATATCCAAGTTAGAAGTATCCAATAGAGGATAATTTTCTCTGCTTTTAGACCTAATTTAGCCTAGAAAATTAAAAGTTTACATGGCAGAAACTTCTCTAACAATTAAGATACTATAATTTTCTTTGTTTTTAAAAATAAAACTAAAATTCTGAAATATGGAAATAAAAAGTACCATGAACATTATTATTACTATATTATTAATTTTGGTTTTATAAGCAAAGTGCTAACAGCAAAGCCAATGACATAAACCCTGTTTTTGAAAATTTCTTTTATTTATGCATGTGTGCAATTAACAATGACATAATTTTGTTGATGTAAAAGACACTTAGGACACTTAGATTGATTCCACATCTTGGCAATTATGAATAGTGGTACAATAAACATAAGAGTGCACACATCCCTTCGATACACTGATATTCTTTCCTTTGGATAAATACCTAATAGTGTGATCGCTGGATATATGGTAGTTCCATTTTTAACTTTCTGAGAAACCTCAATACTGTTTTCCATAATGACTATACTAATTTACATTCTCACCAACAGGGAGTAGGAGTTCACTCTTCTCCACATCCTCATCGGAATTTGTTATTTTTTGTCTTTTAGATAATAACCATTCTAACTGGAGTAAGATGATAGCTCATTGTGGTTTTTATTTGCATTTTCCTGATGATGGGTGATGTTGCTCATATTTTAATCTACCTGTTTGCCATGTGTGTCTTCTTTTGAAAAATGTCTATTCAGATCCTTTGCTCACTTTGAAATTTAATTTTTTTTTTTTTTGTCTTTGAGTTGTTTGAGTTTCCTGTATATTCTGGGTATTAGTCCCTTTTGGATGAATGGTTTGCAAATATCTTCTCCCATTTAGCAGGTTGTCCTACTCTGTTGATTGTTCCCTTTGCTGGGCAGAAATCTTTTAGTTAATATTGTCTCACGTGTTTATTTTTGCTTCTGCTGTCTGTGTTTTCCAGGTCTTACCCACAAAATCTTGGCCTAAACCAATGTCCTGGAATGTTTCCCTAGTATTTTAACTAGATGAGTCTGAATTCAATTATAAATGTTAATCGTTTAATATACAAAAATAGGCCTTTTTATAAAAGATTTTTAAAATGAAAACAAAATTTAAAAGCTAGTATATAAATCATAATCAGTTGGAATTTGGACTACAGAAAAGTTGAGAATATGAGATTGAAATATACACCATGTTCCTAAGACAAAGGCTTGCTTTTTTTAGCTAGACAAAATTCTTAATATTCTTCACATTTGTTTTATAAATTTGAAGGCTTCTGAATAATATTCAACTCCAAAAAGACCTTAAAGCCTCTCATGTAGATAAATTAATATAATACTTAAGAAAAAATTTTACCTACTCTTTATAGTAAAAAACAACATGCTTGTTTATATATCCTTTAAAAACTCTTTTTTTTTCTATTGAGGACTTACAACTATGAGGTTCCTCAAGGAAAATATATTGCATCAGGTAGTTATATAAACTCGTTCAAAAAGTACTTACCACATAGTTATTTAAAGAGAAAGATCTCCTTTTCTTTTTTCTCTTTTAAATAGAGATGAGGTCTCACTATGTTGCCCAGCTTGGTTAGGAACTCCTGAGCTCAAGAGATCCTCCCGCCTCAGCATCCCAAAGAGCTAGGATTATAGACCTGAGCCACCGCTGTCTAAAAATCTCCTTTCCTAAAATGTATTCAAAATGACTTTCTTTTCCGATCTTCTCTCACTATACTTAATACTTCCTGTTAGACTCATATAATTCTTATCTTGGGGAAGTGTCTTCTAAAATATGCTCACTTTTCAAATTGTAAAGCTAAATAGTGAAAATAGTGACTTTCCCGATGTTAAGAATTTAAACTCCATCTTTTGCTCATTAGCTTTTCCTAAGAGCAAAGCTGAAATTTCATCAGTGTAGAAAATAATTTTCTTAGAAAAGGCAACTAAATATACCTTACCAGATGACCCCAAAACCACACATTTTAAATGCTGCTCCTTATTTAGTTGGACATTTTTGGAGTACAATGTGACTGATATTTTTGCAAGGCCACAGGTGCATTAAATATCTTGGCTCATGCCAACAGGTGTAGGAAAAAAACATGGTTTAGAAAGAGTTCCTCTTATAGCAAGGTAATTGACATCTTTGTGAGATAAAAGTTAACATTTAACTTTTAAGAAAAGAGATACACATCCCTCTAAGTTAGTTTAAAGAATTCTATTCATTAAAACAATGAGCAATATGAATGCAGTCTCCTGCTGGTGTGTTTCAAGCCTAATTTTTTTGCTGGCCCTCAATTATTTTAAGAGTACCAGTAAACAAAAGAAAGAATGAATGATATCTTGAAACAATTCACATTCCTATTTTGGCTAAAATGCCTATAGAGTGAGACAGACAAATTAGTTTCCTCTGATTCTTACTTTGGAAAACAATCTTTATTCACTTTAACAATGTAGTTAAATTGAAGAAAATGAAAAGTTAAACAACTGTATTCAAGAATTTCAAACTTTTCTGAAAAATACCTAGTTTTCCTTATGAGTGTTTAAACCATAAGTATTTTATCAAACTTTCAAGAGATAGCATGGAAAATATTCAGAGGAGCATACATTTAAATATAGCAATTTCATTTCAATACATGTAGTCTGTGAAAATAATCAGAGTTTTACTCAAATATGTGTACGAAATTATCCACAGAGGTGACATTCATAATACAGAATAATTGGAATAAAATAATCAACAGTAAAAGTTAGTGATTAAAAATATGTTATATCCGTATAGTAGAATGTGATCATTAAAAATAATATGTAGTATTAAACATGCATTTATATTATGAAGGAATGAAAATGCTCCTTATTTTCTAGGGGAAAGGTAGACAACCTTTTTGTTTTAGGAGATTAGGTCCTCTTTGTCTTGAGGGACTATAAAGAAGGGCTCTGAAGATTCTATGATCTGGAATTTATCTAATAATCACATTCATGCAAACAGAAAACCAAGCTCCATTACCCAACATTCATTCAGTATTTACTTATTAGGCATTGCCTCTTTGCTAAAACTATCTAAACAATGAAGATACAATGATGTATGAAATAACCAATCTCAATTTTAATGTCACAGTGCTTGAGAGTTGGGGGAACGTGATAGAAAACCAAGACAGACAATAAATACATAAATAAAAAATCAAGGCATTTTAAAACAATGTGTCCTATTTTTTTAAATGGGGTCAAAGAAAACGATAGGTGTTGCATGGAGGGTTTATTTAGAGAGAGTGGTGAAGGATGATCTATCAGAGAAAGTGACATTAGAGCTGGGGAGTGGTAAAAGTCAGGGAAATGGATATTCAAGATTATGTTAATACAGCCTAAGATCTCTGAACAAGGAATGAGTTTGACATGTCCTAGAGCCAATCAGAAAGAAGGAATGTATGACCATATGTGACTGAGCAAACTGGAGAAGGAAAAGACATAAATTTGGAGTGGAATACTGTAATCAAATCACATAGGGCCTTGTAGGTCTTTTTAAGGTTCAAGGGAAGAACAATCATAAAAGAGAGAAAATTAGGGAGAAGCTCTGAGTCTGGGGGACTAGACAAATGATTCAATCTTGCCACCAGGTCATAGTTGGTCTATAGCGGTAGGAAGTGCTTGGACTTCCTACACCAGTGCAGGTCTTTTTCTATAATAGATTAACAGGATTCCTCCCATTGCCTGCACCATAGGTACCACTTGCAAATCAATCAGGTACACTGTGACTGGTATTTTTATCATATTTGCCACTCTTCTCTGTATCATTCAATGTGTGAGGTGGACTCAGTCCAACAAAAATCTAGGAAAAGTGTGTCTGTTTTCATTCTTTAGAAACCCAACTTTTTTGCCACAGTGTTCCCTAAGCTGGGAAAAACAAACAGATCAAAAAAATCAAAGGCATCTATGGGAATTACAGATTACAGTGTCTTTTATTTGGAGTTTCTTGCTCTAGTGCTTTCCAAGTTTTCTGGCATGAACTGTTTTATTTTTATCATTATGAACAAAAGCTGTTAAAAATCAATCAATAAAAGGAAGGACTTTCACCCTCCCTAACCTGCATTAATATTAGATAGAAAAGCCTGAACATGTCATTATCATCAGCTATATCAAAGTACTAAAACATAAAAAGATATTTTAACAGATGACACAAAAAATATCACAAATCAAAATTGTACACAAAAATGATTTTACGTACAAACCACATAATTGTAATATGTATTTCCTACTTACCCAACTTGGTCCCATGCATGGTTATTAATAAATTGTTTTTATTTAAAAAATAAAAATGGACACTCATCAGTTTGAGGCCTGAACAGTATTCTATTCCTCTAAAAATTTCAGACAGATTCAAAGAACAAGAAGAAGAATGCATGCATGGATATTAATGATACTAATGACAATAATTATCTCAGTGTGAATACGGCACAAGCCCAGTCAAATCATACTGCTAGGCACATCACAGTTAACAAAGTCAGTAGGACTTTACAAGACCCATCAATGTGAGAAGTGAGCTTTACTAAGTCTGTCAAAGAACAGCCACATTTCTCTCCCATGGACTCAAGGACTCCCCCAAATGACATTTCAGAGCTTGAAATGTCATTGCTTTGTAGCTAAATGAATCTTCTCTTAAGCATTTCCTTTTCAATATATGAATTTCCAGGAATGAGATACCACCCACTACCAGCTGGGTACAGATATAAAGAGAAATTCACCCATGGATATGAAATCAATTTTTTTTAGTGTTTATGTATTTTAAACTTGAAGTTTTGTCATTTATTGAAAAAAAATTATCCTTTTAGAAGTTATTCAGAAATATGTTAAAGAATGCAGGAGTTTCCGACATTTCCATTAATTGGTTTTGTTTTGTTTTAAAGTTTGCGTTCAGTGCAGATGGTGTCTGGTCATTTTGCTCATCTCCATGAGCCAGTCTCCTGTGCCTGTGTCTATATAGTTTATAAAAATCTGTGTTTTTCCCAAAAACCTTTTGTAATAAAGATGTTGAACTTCTTGAATGTAAAAGCAATTTTTGCCACAGAAAGTAAGTACATCTTAAAACTTTCAAGGTTTTGGAGATATTATCAAGTAAAAGATATTATTGCTGTCATTACACAATCAATTACAGAAAACAATAAACATTAAATATGTGTGTGTATGTATGTGTGTGTGTGTGTGTGTGTGTGTGTGTGTGTGTACACAAAATATATTTCCCTTTGCAGAAGTAACCCAAAGTTAACAGGTAAAATTCAAATTCAGTATCTATTCCAAATCAAATTTAGCATGATTATTGACCAATGGTTCTGTATTAATAAAAAATGTTGAAACAATGTCCACAAGTGCATACCTATCAGATTTTCTTTAATTTTTTATTTGGAAATGTTTGTAAGAAGACAGAGAAAGCATTAAAGATAGAATAGCAGATACTAAGCACTGACAGAGTAAAGAAGCATCATCCTTCTGACGTATACTGCTAGACAACTCAGACCCACTGAGGTTTTCTCCCATGCTAGAGTCCTTTAAATAATTCTTATTTGGGGAAATTGCACAAATTCCTGCAAAGTCAAAAAATTCAAGGATATTCATGGGATAGGTGGGATTTAAAGAACACTGGTAATCTCATAAAACAACCCTGTTCTAATTGCTTACAAATATTTTCAAAGGTATGTTATGTAACAGTAACTAGAGTAAAAGCAGAGCCACAAAAAACATAGGTCACTTCTCTTTCTTCTTTAGACATTGCAGGTTCAATGGGAATTTTCCATATATCTGGAAAGCACTAGCAATTCGAAAAGTATATATGGAGTATTTGCTGCATGCATGAGCCATATCTAGCATTTGTCTCTCATTTTATAGCTTAAAATATGATTTTACATACATAATCTAATTTTACCCTTACATCAAATGTAAGGATTCAAATATGGCTAGTAATTTCTTAAAACCTGCAAAGGCATTAAAGGAAAAATACATATTTTATATACACATATGATTCTCTTACATCTTTGAACTTCTGTTTGTATACGAGGACTTACAAAATAGCATAGAGGCTTAAAAGTAGAAGAAAATGGGCATTAATTCTCAAATGTTCTACAGAGTTACAGTCTACATCAGCCACTGGGAGGAAATAAAAAATCTGCCTGTTTTCATGACTTAAAAAGTTATGTGATTGTTACTTGATCTCTCCATCCAAGAATGATAGCTAACCAGAGTCTCTTTTAAGTTAGAAGTTTAGCATATTTTCTAACTATTTTTAAGTCATGAAAACATGCCCATTTTCTTCTACTTAAACCTTAAGGTTTAAGGAATGGGGTCCAGTTTCAGCTTTAAAATTTATTTTCTGCATGTTGTTTCAAACACATATGAAAATGGTCCTGTAAGATTATAATATGGTATTTTTACTGTTCCTTTTCTATGTGATACATATTTACCGTTATGCTACAGTTGCCTGCAGTATTCAGCACAGTAACATGCTGTACAGCTTTATAGCCTAGGAGCAGTAGACTATATCATATAGAGTGTAGTAGGTTATGTCATCTAGATTTGTGCCAGTACACACTATCATGTTAACACATTGGCAAATTTGCCTAACACTGGATTTCTCAGAATGTATCCTTGTTATTAAGCAAAGCATGACTGATACAGACATGCAATTTATTTTTCTGTATTAACCATGTATCGTGCAACATTGCTAAACTCTCCTGTTAGTCCTGGTAAATCTCTAATAGATACCTTAGAATTTTCTACATTGACAGTCAACTCAGAAGTGAATAAATATCTTTTTTCTCCAATGAAAAGAATTACATTGCCTATGTAGCAGTAGAAATATTTGTGTTGTCTAATTTTTATCTGCTTATCTTTTTAAATTATCAGTTTAATTGCATTTTAATTAATTTAATTAGATAGTCAATCCATTTAAGTATCTAAACTGTCTCTGCCATTAAATAGTTTTCAATAAGGCATTTTAAAAACTAGACGATTTTAAAGCTGAAACTGGACCCCATTCCTTAAACATTATACAAAAGTTAAGATATACTAAAGACTTAAATGTAAAACCTAAAACCATAAAAACCTTAAAAGAAAACCTAGGCAATACCATTTAGTACATAGGAACAGCAAAGACTTCAGACTAAAACACCAAAAGCAATGGCAACAAAAGCCAAAATTGGCAAACAGGATCTAATTAAACTAAAGAGCTTCTGCATAGTAAAAGACACTACCATCAGAGTGAACATGCAACCTACACAATGGGAGAATATTTATACAAACTATCTATCTGACAAAGGGCTAATATTCAGAATCTACAAGGAACTTAAATTTACAAGAAAAAAAACAAACAGCCCCATCTTTTATGTTTTATATATACATTATATGCATAGTCCAAAGGTAATTTTAAACAATATATTTAATACTTTTGTACATGAAACAAAGTTTGTGTTGAACACTAACTGTAGAATTTTCTACTTGAGTCATGTCATCACTCAAAAAGTTTCAGATTTTGGAGTATTTCAGATTCCCATTTTTTCAATTAAAATTAGGGATGCTCAACCTGTATTTGCATATAACTAACACACATCCTTTTGTATATTTTAAATCACTCTAGGTTACTTTTATTACATAATACTATGTAGTACTATATAAATAGTTATTATACTATTTTTGTGTTATTATCCTGTTTATTGTTGTATCGTCATTTTTTTAATGTGTTTTTCTGAATATTTTCCATATGCAGTTGGTTGAATCTCTAGATGCAGAATCCGTGGCTACATATGTATGTGTATATAATAAAACTTGTATCCAGAATGTAAATATTAATGTTGCAACTCAATTATAAAATTTAAAAATACAATAAAAATAGGCAAAATATTTGGACACTTTATAAACAAAGATACGAAAATGAAACAAATTATACTCAATATCATTAGCTATTTGAAATGCAAACAAAAATCGCATTGTGATACCTGTTATGATAGCAAAAATTCGTTTTTTAATGGTAATTCCAAGTCCTAACAACAATATGGAACAACCTGAACTCTCACAGACTGCTGGTGGGAAAGCAACATGATATAGCTGCTTTGGAAAACACTCTGAGATATCAATATAACATTAAACATTTACTCACCAAAATCCTGTAAATATCTCCTGGATTTTTATTCAACATAAAGGAAAACATATTTCTACATAAAAATTTATTTGTAAACATTTATAGTAGTTTTATGCATAATGATCACAAACTGAACATAACCTAAATGTGTAATAAATTGTAAATGGATAAATTTTTATACAGCCACACATTGCTATACTATTCAGTTATGAAAAGGAACTGATATATATGATGACATGAATGAATCTCAAAAGCATATGCTAAGTGATAGAAGACAAATACAGAAAGGTACATAGCCCTTTAAGTTTTCTTTTAAAATAAAATGAGCCTTCCACTTATATGACATTCTAGAAGATTCAAAGTTATAGGTGAGGAAATCAGATCAGAGCTTTCCAGGAGCTAAATGTGGGGAGGAGAATGAAAACACAAAGCCACAAGGCAACTCTTTGGGTTGATGAGAATATTCCATATTTTCATTGTAGTGGTAGTTATACTGTTTATATTTATTAGAACTCATTGAAATGTACTCTATAAAGGATGAGTATTACTTTGTATTATCTCAATAAACTAAACTAAGCAAGTGAACAAAAAGCTAATACTTCTGTTTCCCGATAAAAGTGAAGACTCTAGGGCAGAGGAAGTTAAACTCAAAATGTTTTAGTACAAATTTAACTTATTGCTGTATGGCCTGAGATTTTACATAATTGGAAATTACAAAGAAAAATATTACAACGTAAGAAAGCACTTGCTAACAAAGAAGTCCAAATAGAGTCTATCATATGGAAAGGATATCGTGGTGTGTTTCCTCCAATACCTATGCTGGTAATCATACTCCCATAGTTTACACACACTACTTTCAAGGCCTGGAGATGGAAAAAGGGGGATGCTGCTGTGTAATGAGCACCGGTGGAGACTGTTTCCAACTTCAATTATTAATTCGTAAAATTTTCTTGGTAAAGTGGGAAACAGAACTCCTGTTTCAGAAAAAAATGGAAGTGCTTCCTTCATCTAATACCTTTCCAGTAACAACAAAAATTTACTAAGTCCTGATAAATTATTTTTGACTTTCCGTATTTACGAAAGATAAATTAAAACAGAGAGAAAGAAGCTTTTCCTCTTATTAATTTGTTCTATTATAATTACTAGGGGGTTTCTGACTGTGGTTTGCAGCTGGCAAGCATAACAATGGTAGAATACATCAGCATGCATGACAAGTCACACCCATACATTTAAGTATGCAACAGTTTTTCTGCTCTTTGGGAAAGAATGCCATTAATAAACCTTATTGCATTTAAATGTTACATGACTGCAAATCAATACAGGTTAATATTGCTCCTATAAATGAGGTCTGCCATATACAGTGCCATAAGATACTCAGTGGTGAATATAAAAAAGGCAGTCATAATATCACTTAAAGAACAGAAATGTTTAAGAAATAAATGCCAAGAAGAACCATCACACATAATATATGAAGTCCCAAGACTAGAAAAGATTTTGCATTTTCATGTGATGGTAACACTTGATCTAACCGAAATACTATTGGTATTTTTAAGTGTAATACATCATCATTTATGCATGCACTCATTCAAAATGATCAACTAAGCACCTAGAATACGCCAGGCTTTTTTTCAAGCTCAGCAAACTGACAGAAGAACAGAAAACCAAACACCACATGTTCTCACTCATAAATGCATGTTGAACAATGAGAACACATGGACACAGGGAGGGGAACATCACACACCAGGGCCTGTCGGGGGTGGGGGGGCCAGGGGAGGGATGGCAGGGGTTAGGGGTATTGGGAAGGGATAACATTAGGAGAAATACCTAATGTAGATGATGAGGGGATGGATGCAGCAAACCACCATGGCACGTATATACCTATGTAACAAACCTTCATGATCTGCACTTGTACCCCAGAAAAAAAAGTATAATAATAAAAAAAGATATGTCAATGAATAGAATACCTTACAACAATTCAATGCAACACACACACACACTCACACACACACACACACAACCAAATAAAAGCAAACACATCAAAACATAATCTCCCTTCACTCTATTCCACTCTACTTCACTCTACTTCAATCTATTTCACTCACTTTCTTCATTTATACATATTAAGTCAACCCATAAAATTTAAAGGAAACTTCTAAATATTCTTATACATATTATGAAAACTATCATAGCACTATTAGTTAACTTGTGTCATGATTTACTGAGCACCAATTGTATGACAGAATGTTGCCTGCGATGGAACAATGAAGACAAATGTAGTCTAATTAGAAGGTAGAAGCACATAGATCCTTTGAAAATCTTGATGAATTTGAGGATTTTTAAATACAAGACCACAGAGAGTCCAGGATATGAATTAAGAGTATGTTAATACAGATAACTACAAGTAGATATGTATTTCACAGAAATTTGTAGATTTGCTTAAGATTATTTCAGTTTTCTTGGTAAAGTGGGAAACAGAACTCCTATTTCAGAAAAAATTAAAGAGCTTCCTTTAATCTAAGCACAACTAATAATCTTAGATATTATATACAAAATAAACAAGGAAATTCTAAGGGCCTTCAGGGCCCAAGGACTAACATGAGGACAAGTTACATCAGCTTTCCTTTTGCCTTGTACATCCTTGAATTGAAGTTGACAACCCAGAAATGTCAATGGGCACAAACACAAAAAGCCACATGAAAGATCTCGGTCCTCTCTAGCCAAAGGACCAAGAAAGAAGCTGGCTACCATGGCAGAAAGAACCACTCCACTTCAGCCAAAATCACAGGAAACAACTGTAGCACTATCCACAGTCACATCACCAATTTGTTACTGAAACATGAGGGGTTTGGTCTAGGTCCTGCTACTGCCTGCACGGAAAGCCAGTCACCGAGATGTTGAGTATTGCCGAAGAAATAGGCTCCTCCGTAATACTCAGCATCAGGTGCTACAGCTGAGGAGATGGGAGGTCAGTCTCAAATCCACCTCCCTGACTGTCTAAAACTAGGGGTCTATATAGCAGGCAAGAAATAAAACAAAGTGTAAGGAAACAGGAACTTGGGAGGGGCAAAGAAGCAATCACGGTAAATGAAGGGTCTGGTATCTGATGTGGCGATCTGGTTTCAGTTCTTTGATGCTCTTTGTGAGAGGCCTGAAGGTCGTTACCCGAGGAAGGAACTCACATAAAACAAATATAAGCTTCAAGTTTTAACAGCGGAGTGTCCATTTCTATGTTTACCCAAATGCAACTGTGTACGAGACACTTGAGCTACTTTTAAAAAGCCAAGTGAGGAGCACTAGATGTCTACCCTCTGAAGGCAATAACAAAGCACCCAACCCTTCAGTTATGTTGGTGTCAAAAAAAAAAAAAATGAAAAAAAAAAGGCCAAGTAACAAACATTCTAGTTAAAAAAAAAAAGCATTTTGCTTCTCTAAATAACAGAAAGGCAAAGGAAGATACAAAAATGTAGTTTAAAAAAAAAAATAAAAAGCCAAGTAGGAAATCCAGACTTCCATCACCTTTATCACCACCATTCCCTCTTCCTGGTGTGAGCAGAGAAGGAAGCATGGACTTCCATCTCCACAAAGCAGTAAAGAAGTATCCATTGCTCCCCACTCCTGCCAGAACAATATTAGAGGAAGCCCAGTTGGAAGCCAAAACTCCAATTCCTGTCTGGCAATAATGAGGATCCTCCATCCCAGGAGTCAATGGAAGCCATGTAAGAAAACTGGAATTCTACTCCCACCTAGAATTAACAAGGTTGTCACTTCCCCATCTCCTTCTAGGGTAGGGTCAGAGAAAAGCAGCCAGAATACAAGGTTTAAATATGAGCCAAACTCTCATAATACTCAAAATGACTAGACTTCATGTGAAAATACCAATTTTCATAGCAAGAACCAAGAAGATCTCAAAGTAAATGAAAATGGGAAATCAGTAGATGACAACATTGAGATGACAAAGATGTTAATCTTTCAAAAATTTAAATCTGTCATAAAAAATGCCTCAGCAAGCAACTACGAGCATGCTTGCAACAAATGAAAAAGTAGAAAGTTTCAGCAGAGAAATAAAACATATAAAGAGAAATCAAATCAAAATTTTAAAACAAAATAATCAAAATAAAAAACTCAACGTGTGGGCTCAATAGCAGAATGAGGAGGACAGAAGAAAGAGTCAGTGAACTGCAACAACAATAGAAATTACTAATATCAAAGCTAAACAACAGAGAGAAAATAGGTTGAGGAAAACAAACCAACGTCAGAGACTTGGGAGACTGTAACAAAAAAGGCTGAACATTTATGTTATCAGTGTTCTGGACAGAAATGAAAATATGTGCGGGGAAATAAAAGGTATTCAAAATAATGAATGAGGCTGGGCATGGTGGGGCAAGCCTGTAATCCCATCACTTTGGGAGGCTGAGGCAGGCAGATCACTTGAGGTCAAGAGTTTAAGACCAGCCTGGCCAACATAGTGAAATCCTGTCTCTGCTAAAAACACAAACAATTAGTTGGGTGTGGTGGCACAAGCCTATAATCCTTGCTACTCAGGAGGCTGAGGCAGAAGAATCGCTTGAATGCAGAAGGTGGAGGTTGCAGTGAGCAAAGATTGTGCCTTTGCACCCATGCCTGGGTGACAAAGCAAGACTCCATCTCAAACTATAATAATAATAATAATAGATGAAAGCTTCCCAATTTTGAGAAAGATATGAAGCTACAGGTTCAAGAAGCTGAATAAATCCAAACAAGTCAAACACCAAAACACATCATAGTCAAAATTTGAAAACTAAAAACAGAAAACAATCTTGGAAGCAGCAAGAGGAAAATAATACATTACAAGAGAAAAACAATTCAAATGACAGTGAATTTCTCATCAGACAACTGTAAAGATAGCATAGAGTTTTCAAGAGCTGAAGGAAGATCACTGTCTCCTTTGTATGGGATACTTCTCTATCCCATACCAAACATGTCCTTCAGGAATTAAGGGTTAAGAAAACATTTTAAGATGAAGGAAAACTAAGAGAATTTGTTTACAGTAGACCTGTAACAGGCAATAGAGGAAGCAAACTGAAAAAGAAAAAAAATAGAAGTAGACGTTCAGAGAGTAAGTGACACTCTGAGTATGTCTGCAAGTGGCATTCTGTACACATATTTTTAGAAAAGGAAAACTTCTGCTTGGTCATAGTATGTTTTCTTCTTATTGTTAAATAAAATTGTATGGACGTTCACATATATTGTTGGATTTAACAAGGTAATTTTTATTTGGATTTTTAAATATTTTATCAAAAATGGAGGGTTTTTAAATTTCTCAGACTGTTACTAACCTGCTTCTTATATCAAGATTAAGGTAGGTAGTTTCATACACAAAATTGAGGACGTTTCTTTTCTACCTCGGAACAAGTTTTTATGATAATAAAGTATTATGTATCTATATAACAATTCATTCTTAATGCTTATAGAACTAGCAAGCTTTTTTATTTCTTCATGAATCAATTCTTATGAGTAATTTCATATAAATTTGCCTAGTCGAAATGAATTTGCCATAGTTTTTAAAAATTTTATTTTTAATTGACAAATAATTGTATATATTTATGAGGTACAATGTGATATTTTGATATGTTTACATTGCAAAATGATTAACAAGCTAAGTAATGTATCTATCACTTTATCAATTTTTTAATGTGAAGACATTTAAAATCTCATCTTTAATAAATTTTGAAATATATAATAACTACTACTGAATCTGTAGTTATGTTGCCTGTTTCACACCTAAATTGTTTTTTTCTCCTTTTGAGGAAAGAGAGAAAAACGCAAAACTATGGCATTTCGTATTGTCACACCGACATCTATCTCTTTTCGTGTGTGATGTCTTATCCCAGTTTTTCCTATTAGTCTCTTGATATGCTCTACTTTTTAATAGATTTTTTTAAAAAACAGTTTTAGGTTCACAGCAAAATTGAATCCCACACAGGTATAGCCTTTCCCACTATAACACACCAGAGTGGTACATTTATCACAACCTTCATTCACACAACATTATAATCTAAAGTCCACAATTTATATTAGGGTTCACTCCTGGTATTTTATATTTTATGAATTTTGACAAATGTATAATGATATGTACCTACCATTACATGTTATATAAAACAGATCCATTTTCCTAAAAATCACCTGTGCTCTGTCTATTCATCTTTCTCCCACTAATCCCTATCAACCACTGATCTTTTTTACTGTCTTCATAGTTTTGCCTTTTCCAGAAGGTCACATAGTTGGAATTATACAACATGTGGTCTTTTCAAATTAGCTTCTTTTATTTAGTAATATATACTTAAGTTTCCACCATGTCTTTTTATTACACTCTACCATGCCTGGCTAATTTTTAAGTTTTGTAGAGACACGGTCTTTCTGTGTTGCCCAGGCTGATCTCAAGCTCCTGGACTCAAGTAATCCTCCTGCCTCTTCCTCAAACTGTTAGGGTTATAGATGTGAGCTGCCGCACCTGGCCATTCTATTTTTAATTATTTCCATTAATTTCTGCTTTTAGCTTATTTATTTATTAAAGTTAATTTTGGCCTTTTGAATCTTTTTAGTTCAATACTTACCTAATTTTTATTCTTACTCCTTTATAAAAATCACATTTAAGACTGTATATTTTTTCCATAAAATTAGCTTATCTTTCTTCTATAAGTTTCGATTTTATTATTTTGAATTTTTAAAAATTTAATAGTTGCCATTATACTTTTTTATTTGATTTTTTGATTACTTGGAAGTATGTTACTTAGTGTTTGAACGTATCTGATTATTTGCTCTCCTCATGACATTTTTTTCTAATTTTATTACATTTAGATCTGAGTATGTTTAGTTCAGCCTTTGGTATTTTTGAGCAAATACATAAAATTTTTGAGAACACTTAAAAAGAATAGAGAGAAGAGTTCTGTCAACATATGGATTAAGATTTTTTAATTGTGTTTTTAATTTTCCATATTCTTACTTTTGTCTGTTTGATAATATAGTTTTGAAAGAAGTACAATAATATCTTACCCTCTGACTAATCAATCTAAACTTATAATTCTTGTACATCTTTATCACATATTTTGGTATTATAATGCAAAATACATTCAGGAGTGTTGTATGTTCCTGAAGAAATGTGCTATTAATTCGTACTGGCCCACTTTAGCAATGTCTTTTGCTTTCAAGCTTTTTTTTTTTTTTTGTTAGATTACTACAGGTTTAACAACTTTTTTGGATTATTATTTTCCTATTTTGATCTTTTCATCTTTTCTGCATCATGTTTTAACTGGTATATATGTGGATTTATTAAATACCCAGTAGTGGGATTGCTGGACTGAATGGTAGTTCTACATTTAGTTCTTTAAGGAATTGCCATGCAGTTTTTCATGGTGGTTGTACCAGTTTACATTCCCACCAGCAATGTAAAGGTGTTCACTTTTCAGTACATCCATATCAACATCTATTGTTTTTTTACTTTTTAATTATGACCACTTTTACAAGAGTAAGGTGGTATCTCATTGTGGTTTTAATTTGTATTTCCCTAATAACTGGTGATGTTTAGCATTTTTTTCATGTTTGTTGGTTGTTTATCCTCTCTTGGGAATTGTCTATTCGTGTACTTTACCTACTGTTTGATGGGATTATTTATTTTTTTCTTGCTGATTTGCTTGAGTTCCTTGTAGATTTTGGATATTGTTCCTTTGTTGGATGCATAGTTTGTGAATATTTTCTCCCACTCTGTGGGTTATCTGTATACCCTGCTGATTATTTCTTTTGCTGTTCAGAACTTTTTTTATTAGGTCCCATTTATTTATTTTTAGTGTTGTTGCATTCGCTTTTGGAGTCTTAGACATGAATTCTTTGCCTAAGCTAATGTCTAAAAGAGGGTTTTTTTAATAATATCTTCCAGAATTTTTGATTTCAGGTCTTAGATTTAAGTTTTTGATCCATATTGAGTTGATGTTTGTATAAAGTGAGAGATGAACCATTTTCACTTTTCTACACGTGTCTTGCCAGTTTTCCCAGCCCCATTTGTTGAGTAGAGTGTCCTTTCCCCAGTTTATGTTTTTGAATGCTTTGTTGAAGATCAGTTTGCTGTTATTTGGCTTTTTTTCTGGGTTCTCTATTCTGGTTCTATTGGTCTACACGTCTATTTTTATACCAGCATCATGTCATTTTGGTAACTCCAGCCGTGTAGTTTAGTTTGAAGTTGGGTAATGTGATGCCTCCAGATTTGTTCTTTTTGCTTAGTATTGTTTTGGCTATGTGGGCTCTTTTTTTGCTTCATATGAATTTTAGGATTCTTTTCATAGTTCTGTGAAGAATGATGATGGTATTTTGATGGGAATTGCATTTAAGTTGTAGGTTGATTTTGGCACTATGTTCATTTTCACAATATTGATTCTAATTATCCATGAGAATGGAATGTGTTTTTATTTGTGTCATCTACGATTTCTTTCAGCAGTGGTTTGTTGTTTTCATTGTAGAGATCTTTTACCTCCTTGGTTAAGTATATTCCTAAGCTTGTTTGTTTCGTTGGTTTTGTAGCTGTTGTAAAATGGACTGAGTTCTTGATTTGATACTCAGCTTGGTCATTGTTGGTGCAGTGCTACTGATTTGCATACATTAATTTTGTATCTTGAAATTTTACTGAATTCTTTTATCAGATATAGGAGTTCTGGGGATGAATCTTTAGAGTTTTCTAGGGATACAATTATATCTTTGGTGAATAGCAACATTTCACTTCCTCTTTTCAAATTTGGATGCCCTTTATTTCTTTCTCTTTTCTGATTGTTCTGCCTAGGACTTCCAGTACTATGTTGAATAGAAGTGCTAAAAGTGTTCATCATTGTCTTGTTCCAGTTCTCAAGGGAAATGCTTTCAACCTCTCTTGATTCTATATGATGTTGGCTGTGGGTCTGTCATATATGGCTTTTATTACTTTGAGGTAAGTTTCTGCTATGTCTATTTTGTTGAGTTTTTTTTATTATAAAGGAATATTAAATTTTATCAAATGCTTTTTCTGCATCTATTGAGATAATCATATGTTTTTTAATTTCCTTTATGTGATGTATCACATTATGTCATGTGTATATTAAACCATTCCTGTATCCCTGGCATAAAACCCACTTGATCATAGTGTATTATCTTTTTGATATGCTGTTTAATTTGGTTAGCTAATATTTTGTTGAGGATTTTTGCATCTATGTTCATCAGGAATATTAGTCTATAATTTTTGTTATGTCCTTTCATGGTTTTGGTATTAGGATGATAATAGATTCATACAAAAATTTAAGGAGGATTCCCTCTATCTTTTGGAATCATTTCAGTAGTAATGGTACCAATTCTTCTTTGAATGTCTCATAGAATTCATCTGTGAATCCAGCTAGTTCTGGACTTTTTGGAGGCATTTTTAAAAATTATTACTGATTGAATCTCACTGCTTGTTATTGGTCTGCTTAGGGTTTCTATTTCTTCCTGATACAATCTAGGAGGGTTGTATATTTCCAGAAATTCACCAATATCCTCTAGATTTTATAGTGTGTGTGCCTAAAGGTGTTCATAGTGGCCTTGAATGATCTTTGGAATTTCTATGGTATAGGTTTTAAAATCTTCAGTTTCATTTCTAATTGAGCTCATTTGGATTGTCCATCTTCTTTTCTTGGTTAATCTTACTAATGGTCTAACAATTTTGTTTATCTTTTCAAAGAATCAGCTTTTTGTTTCATTTATGTTTTGTATTTTTCTTTTGTTTCAATTTCATTCATTTCTGCTCTGATCTTTGTGATTTCTTTTCTTCTGCTAGGTTTGGATTTAGTTTGTTCTTATTTCTCTGATTCCTTGAGGTGTGACATTAGGTTGTCTTGTTGTACTCTTCTGGACTTTCTGGTGTAGGCATTTAATGCTGTGAACTAGGAAATAAGTATTCTTATGTGCAATGGCAGAGGGATGGTGAGAGAGATCTGAACGTACAGACCTTGCCAGGTTTCCCTCAGCTTAAAACTCTTAGCTCATACCCCTTTTTGTCTGTGACTTTCCATTCTTCATCAAACCTAGTATAAAAGCACTCAAGTTTAACTATTTCTTCATTTCTTTATGAAGACTCCTGTGTCATATTAACCTATATTAGATGAATTTACATACTTTTCTCTTGTTAATATGTCTTTTGTTACAGAGGCCTCTACCAAGAACTTAGAAGGACAGACAGAAAATATTTTTTTCCTCTCCTATATACCCCTTTGCTTCTGGGAAACAACAATAGTACTAGCATTAAATTACAGCTTCTCACAGCCTAATTTTGTTTTTTTATTAACAAGTTTCTATTGATCAAGTGTGGACAAATGTTTTGAAATTTTTTTAAAAACACTGAATCACTTTTCTTATAATTCACTCGCTAATTAATTCAACAGACATTTATTGATCACTTACTAGATTCCAAGCAAGGTGATAGGTCCAGAGAATACTATGATAAGCAAAATCTGACTGGACTCGTTTTATGGAACATACAATCAAATGGAGGAGACAGATAATCATATAATAACACAAGTAAATAAAAAACTGAAGTCAGAGCTACTAAGATGCTTATGCCAGATTACACTGGGGAGATATGTCCATTATCCCTTATCAGTTTTTCTTAATGAGGAAAGCAAATATACATAGAAAACTAATATAGCATTTAAAGATTTGTGAAATTTATTTCCATGATGGAGATGCAGCCTTCCTTTGTATTCCATCTGTATCCTTACGTAAATAATGCTAATGCTATAAGCAACTTTTGCATTTTAGTTAAACTGACCTTCATGAATTCAGAAAACAATAATAGCAATCCCAGTTTTACAGACAGATGCATAAAACCTTTGCATTGAAACACTGAACTTGCTTCAAATATGAATACCAATTATTTGCTTCTCTGAGTTATCATGCATGAATTAACTATGGATTTGATATTTTGGTATTTGTTCTTAAATTTAGAACATTTAAATTAAAATTACAATTATTTATGAATAGTTTTAAGCCTTACGGCAAAGAAGTGTCTTTCTCAGGTAAGTTTATACTGTGTATGCAACTTTTTCAAGAACATCAATAAAACTGACTCTCTGAGGCAAAACATGCACATCAGATTCCCCTGAGCCAGTGATAAAGTAGATAGGTATGCAGAAACTACTGAATTATAAATGTTATGGTTCAATTCTTAAGCTACTGACCAAAAAGAGAAGGCTAATGTAATGGTTAGCGATGGCTGGACTGTAATATCTACTGATTACAGGAAGCACATTTCCTTGTAGGGAAAAAAAATCATTTGATTGCTCTTTATTATTTTAGCACTTACAGTAGTATCACAGGTGTATCTACAAAATAAAAAAAAATCTGTATGATTCTGCATGTTGGTAAGAGTAAGATTTTATAATTCTTAATTTATTTGACAAATTTAATGAATTCCATCAAAAGTGTTCCTTTCCCTGGTGGACGCTGTCTTGAACAACCCATGTAAAGTCAGCATTCTAGGCCATTACCTCTCTTTCTCTTTCTTATCAACTACCACAAAACATGGTATCTTAATTCACTCATGCAAACACATCCCGTAAGTCTCCTTAGTGGTAATGAAAGTTCAATATATGAATCATAAACATTATTTAAGAGACATAATTTGAATCACTTTTTAAATATAGTCTGGGACATTTTTTGGAAATATATGCCTAGAATTATGTTCGGATATTTGCTCAACTAGGAAAAATTGCTGATGCATATTTCTTGCTAACTTTCTCTCTGCTTTAAAGATGATGAAGTAGGTTGCCTTTTAAATTGTTAGAGGTTTAGTTGGCTGTTTGTGATGACATAGAAATATTTTTCATTTCTCTGCACATCACAGGCCAAATGTCAATATTGCTCATATCTTTAACTGTTGCAACTATATCCCAACAGATAATCAAATTAACTTCTTTTTCCACCAAGTTTTTAAAGGAGATTTAAAACAGGAGACATTTGTAACACAGTATCAAAATAGAAACTAAAAAATGTATATAGGTAATATTATAGGTGCCTAAAACTATAATTCATCTCCAAGTGAATTCTGAAAACTAAACATCTGCTTAATGAACTCGTCAATAAATTCTCTAATAAATAATTTAACATGTAAATTTAAGGCTATGTAGATACTCCACAATCACACCGAATAGAACTGAACCTACATTTTGGACCACGTTTCTTTAAAAATAATCTAAATTTTCAAGATTTTTTTTTTTAAGTTGGAGAAAAAAATACTGAGTCCTTAAAAACTTTAAATTGTTGTGAGGACACAGTATATTAATGATCAGTTTACGATACATACAAATAAGTTGAATTTTTTATAAACTAAATCTGTATGAAAAGACATCACAAAATTGTCATACCTTTAAAAGTATTTTTAAAATTACCATTACACTAACGATACTATTGCAAGAGGATTTCTTGTATCATTTTCCAAACAGATATTTTTTTTTGTTCTTCTTCAAAAACTAACAGTCTTTTGTCAGATAGAATCAGGAAATGTTTACAGCAAACCAATACTATTACTAGAGAAGAGTGAAAATTTTAAGAACATGTAGAGAAAGTGAGAGATTCCTTGAGGAAGTCTTGGATATCAAACGTCTTTATACAAATTGCACAAGATGTGACATGAAGCTGACAAGAAAGAAAAGGTTTAATAATCCATAATATTATTGGAAGACAGAGGTGATAACTGTAAAAGGATTTGTTGATAATATTCACATTTTATCTCAAAACTCCATTAATTAACAAGTTGTTCTGGTAAGTGTATAAGTTTTAGGCATTTCTTAACCCATGAGCTAATTTTTTTTTTTCAGAACATTAGAGATATAGTAGAAAAGTAAGATTCACTAAGATATTTTGACTGGCCTTTCTGTTGCCTCTTACCCCAATTCAGTACACTCATCCCCAGAACTCTCTCCCCATTTTTCATACTAATTGGAGGCTTGGGAGTTAAATTTCTATTGGTGGCCACAGGAAATCTTCCAGCCAGAGATTTGTATGTGATAAAGAGACATTAAGAGCTCAATACTGTATGCAAGTTGAAACTAGAAGTCAGGAAATATTCTGAGGATTCGTTATATTAGAACTCGAACCAAAAAACAAACTTGCATCACTAAATTTTTCCTTTGGTTATATTCTTTATTTATTAAGCCACAATGACAAGGACTCAATTAAATATACTGTCCAAAATAAGTGTCATATATGAGCCAGCTAAAAAGAATAAGCTAGAAGATTTTACAATGATTAGTCAATGATAATAATTAGGAAAACAATAATGGTAGTGATAACAGAGCTGTAAACAAAAAGCAAGATACTTTTATGTTACGAGCAATGTTTTCTTATTCATAATTGGATATTACAGAACACTTTTCTTCTAAAAATCTCAGAGTGATTTATGATTTAAGAATAAGGCCGGGCATCATGTCAATTTTAATTTGAAGGGCAGAGGGAAGAGAGAGAGTACTTCAGAGATTACCTTGTTTTCTAAAGGCATTTCTGTCACTTTTGCGTCTTTTTAAGGGAAACACCCCTGGATCTCTTCGGAAATCAAAGCAGAGACTAAAAATAGAACATTCTAAAAATGTATGCCAGAGGTATTATATCCAGGGCTTTTCTCACCCCAGGGTATTTGCCAGCTCCCACTTGACACTTCCCAAATATTTTTAGCACTTCAAAGTCTCTTACTTATTGCTTGCACAGCTGATGGCTAAAAATACTTAAACTGCATAATGCTACTTTGTAAGTCAGAGTTTGTTCTTTCAAGTATTATTTATTCTGAGTAAGTTTTCCTAATTAGAGCTCAGGTGGAAGCAAGAGAAATACATAGGGTCGAGAATCCAAGCAGTTCTCAATACATGGCTCAGAGTGGAAAATGGGAGGATAAGAAGTCCTGCTCTAAACAGAAATAAAGTCAGGAGTGGATTATTTTAGGACATACTTATGACCCTGTAAATCTAAAGGAGAATACCAGAAGTTACAAGTTAGCCCTGTAAGTCTGAAAGAAGAGGCTGATATGACCAGCTCCTGGAAGACTGGTCAACAAAATGGTAATCAGGCTGTCTGTAGCAGAGTAGATCAAGAAACTTGAAGGTATGCAATGGGCAATGACTCACACTGATGAGGTTTGGTAGGAGATAGTAGGGATAGAGTGACGGATAAACTGGAGTTCAGGGACAAAAAATACAGTCTCCTAGAAGGCTGTTGCATACATTAATTCAGTTTTAAGAAGAATTAAGCATGTGTGGCAAAAAAAAAAAAAAGAACGTATGGTAATTTAAGGACAAGGTAGAAATACAGTTTATGTTACTGTAGATGAGAAGATAATGAGGATATGATCGTGAAATCATTAAGAGTACAAAAGTTAGGGAAATAACGGTGACTGAAAGAGAAGTGTTGATCACTTGAGGGAAGGGACTAGAAACCAATTATTAAAAACTCTAACACCTAGATCAGAGTGAGAACAAGACAGAGAAAGAACATGCCACTCTTCCAATGACAGCTTTTAATACGGCCATTTTGAAAGACTCCTCTATGACTTACCATATGTACTTTATAGATTCCAAAAAAACATGTCTGTTAATTTTGGCACTGCTTTTATGATCAAGGCACACGTGGGAATACAGGAACTTTTCCAACAAGATCATGAAGGACCCTTCTTCTCGCTTCTTGACAGAGAGAAAGAGCGCTCGTGCGCAAGAGAGAAAGTAAGAAAAATTCTGCAGAATCAATGTCAATGAACTTGAATCCTATAACAATACTTATCTTAAGGACAGGGATAAGGCAATTTTCAGGCTACCTATAAGATGAGCAACATATAGGATCGAGGATCCAAGCTGTTCTCTATACATGCTCAGATTACAAGTCAGACTGAGCATGATATCTTAGGCCTTCAATAAGTGATGTTCCTCTTCATGTGTCTGAAAGTATTAGATAAAAATGCCTCTCATATCAAACCACAATACTGTTTGCCATTCCAAGTGTTAGCCATTTGTGCTTTTACTAGGATGAGACTGTTTTCTCAGAAATGCATCTGATTATCTGAAGCACTTTTGAAAAACATCTTTATTTATATATCTAATTTAATCAAAGTAGTTAACAGCATTTTATTCTAAAATGCCACTCTTCCAATGATTGCTTTCAATAGGGCTATTTTGAAAGTCTCCTCTGTGACTTGCTGTGTATACTTTATAGATTCTAAAAAAAAACCACGTCTGTTAATTATGGCACTGCTTTCATGATCCAGGCACACTTGGGAATACAGGAACATTTCCAAGAAAATCATGAAGGACCCCTCTTTTCACTAAGCCCCTAAAATGTATGAGCTGCCACTCACTTTTTAATTCTTTTGAGGAGCACTGCACCTGCGCCACAAACTACAGAGCAGCCCCCAGCAGACATCTAAGTGTGGTCTATAATTTATTTTAGAATGAGACAAAACATTTAGCAAAAAATAAAAAGTCTATACAATTGCTAGTTGCTGTTATCTTAGATTGGCTTTAAGGGTAATTCTGAAGCAGGACTTAGCAAAATCACCCAGCAACTGGCATCATGTATGTGTCAATGTTGGGTAACAGGAAAGATGGATTAGAAAATGCTAAGAAAATTGGGATATGAGTTTACTCCCCTCCCACTTTCATATGAGGCTTTGCATATGATGTGGACAGTTCCTTTTAATTATTTCTTTATTTACTTATTTTGAGATAGAGTCTCGCTATGTTACCCAGGCTGGAGTGCTTTGGCGCAATCTCGACTCACTGCAACCTCCTCCACCTCCTGGGTTCAAGTGATTCTCCCTCATCAGCCTCCTGAGTAGCTGGGACTATAGGCACACACTACTATGCCCGGCCAATTTTTTTTTTTTTTTGTACTTTTCATTGAGATGTGGTTTCACCATGTTGGCCAGTCTGCTCTGGAACTCCTGACCTCAAATAATCCACCTGCCTCAACCTTTCAGAGTGCTGGGATTACAGGCGTGAGCCACCGCACCCAACCTCCTTTGATTTCAAATGAAAGAATATACAGAATTAAGTATGTCTGCCTAGGGTTTCCCAGATCTTTGTGACTAAAATCAGAGATGAATTCTACCTTTTTCCATAAGCCATTCCTGTATTAAAAGGTTTATCAGATGTTTCAGCCTAATATCCAGAATGCAGTAAGGAATTCTAAATTGTCACATATTTCCAGTCACAGTATTTCCTATCTGCTGCCTTCCTTGATGATGTGGTCTAGAACAAGATTTCTGTTTTACATTTTTGACCTAGAAAATCAATTTTTGGGTACCTGACTCCAGTCTTTGGGCAGGACTCCTGACATCCTGCCTAGATTTTCCTCCCTGTGCCTTCTACTTACTATCCTGAGTAGGGAGCATGTCACAATTCTGACGATCACCTAGCATCATAACCTTTTCACTTTCTCTAATTTTAGGCTTTCCTACTTTGAGCTTCCTCTTCTGCCATGCTTTCCTTTGTCTGCTGGATCAGAATCTTTGCCATTGACACCAGACTGTTCTTAGCTAACCTCCACCATCCTTTCTATTCTCCATGTTCAGTGGCATACCTGCTCCTACAAAGCCGGCTGCTGCAGCAAGACAGAATTCCTCAGCTTCTTGTAGAAGGGCATTCAGCAATGACTTTTTTCTCTTTTCTGTTATCACTGACTTTTAAGATCCTAGCATCCTTCATATTCAAGCTGTCAACAGGTTTATCTTCTCCCAAAACTTCTCTCCATGGCTTGCAGATGATTACATTCTCTGTGTCCTCGCATGGTCTTTCCACTGCACCCATGCATCTTTAGTGTCCCTTTCTGTAAACCCAAATTTCCTCTTTTTATAAGAACACTAGTTAGGTTAAATTAGAACCTACCCTAATGGCTTCATATTAATGTAGTCACCTATTTAGAGCTCTTATCTTCAAAATGGTTACTTCGGAGATGCTGGGGTCAGGTCTTTGACATATGAATTTTTGGGGAACAAGACTCTGCCCACAACAGGTAGGAAGCAGCAGTCGCCTCAGCAGTGGTACAGGGCCTGAGACTGGGATGTGTAAGTGTCAGAGTAAGTGATGTGTAAGTGGTGATGGCCACAGAAGACAGTGACTGGGGTACTTATGCTCAGCTCTAAGATCTAATTACTGCTAAAAACTTTACGAGGTGAGACTAAGGACTAGTAAATAATGAAGCATCCACTGACAGATATTTGAGAATACTGAGCAGTGCCTGTGCCTACATTACTACAAACAAAGATCTAGAAAAGAAAATGCCCTAACCAAATACACAGGGATAATGAAGTCCTAGGCCCGAAGTTTTAATACAAGCTATTTGAGAGATTTCAGTGATTTTTAGATTAACAAAATTGGGATATCATCCATTAAAAAAAACAATTATTTATTCATCAAATCTAAATATGTGTTTACTGTGTACTAGGAAGACTTTAAATGTTGAGGTGTGGAGGGGCACAAAGTGAACAAAACAGACATTCCTATTGTCACAGATATTGTATAAAAGAAGTGATAGCACACAGGAGATATATAATACACAGTGACGAGAAATACTACTTCTGTGAGTAACAATAACACCGAATGAGGAGAGTTACAACAGTGCTATTTTAGTCTTGAATGAAATGAGTGAGCCACGTAAATTTCTTGTGGAAGAGCTTTCCCAGGTTGAGGGCTTAATACAAGGGTTTGTCTTGTTTGACAATTACTTAGGAAATCAGAGTGGCTGGAAGGAAATGCAGGAGCTACAGAGGTAAACGTATGACGTAGGAGAGGTAGCTAGTCCCCTATCACAAAGACTTAGGGGGAAAAGTATTTGTCACACATTTGACAGATACATAAGTAATGTCTCATAAAAGAGCATGAATACATTGATAAGAAAAGTACAAACTAAGGTATAAGAACAGATAACTCAGACACAGGGAAACCTAACAGGTCAAAGGAAGCAAAAATATATGCTCAAGGTATCATGCAGACAAAGAATTGCAACTATAAATAATAATTAGATATGATAGTTTCTTGTTTACCGATCAGATTAGTCAAAAAGCAAAAGGAAAATAAAATAAAAGCAGTAACAGCATTTAGAATGGCAAGAAGATACATAAATTACAAATCTCATATATGATTGGTGGGAATGTAAATTACCACAGCCATTTATGAAGGTAATACAGTAATTAAAAAAAAACACATACACCTTATGACCCAGCAACTCCATTGTTGGAGCTCTACCCTGGAGAAAAAGGTATACCAGTTGGAAATATGTTTACTGAAGCATATTTACAGTGGCAAAGTCAAAACAAATCTAGAAACAACACAAATCTGAATGATCATATAAACAATATTACATTCAATTTACAAAATGCTATGTGGCTGTTTAAAATAATGTTTTAATTATTTTTATTGACCTGGAGGAATATCATGGTATCTTAAAAACAGAAAGCAAACTTATCTACTGTGACCTTATTTTTGTAAAATAAACTTAAAGACACTTCTATTTTATATACATCTATACATATTTCTATATGTTTATGAGCATAGAGTAAGGTGTAGTAAGATATATATCAAGTTGATAATATCTGTTACCTCAGGAAAATGAGGAAGATGATAGAATCAATCACTATTACTTTAACTAAAAGAAAAACATATATTTGAGAGACATTTGCACTGAATCATATCCTTTCAGAGATTTAAGAAGGCAAACATATCAACCATATGTTTGTCTCCATAGCACCATATAACTAGGTTGAACATTTCAATGAACTGGTCATTTTGAACAAGTTGAATCAGTTACTTTGTCTTTGATAAATACAGCCTTAATTATACACAATTTTTAATTGGATGATGAACATTATAGATTTTCCATTTACATAGAGAACAAAAAAATTAGAAGACAACTGTCTAGACGTGACCTGAATCTAATTTTTAAGTGAAACTCACCAATAAGCAGATTTTAACATGGAAAATGACTTAATGGCATCTTGGTCCACTGCTGGGAAGTCATTATAAGAGAGTTCTATGGCAAAGACCCTAGAACCAGCACTACAGAGGAGCTCTTATGTACCTCAAGTTCAGTAAGGAACATTCATTCTTTCTCATTTCCCTTCATGCTGTGAGTCAGCTCATGTCACACACAATGCAATACCAGAAAGCCTGCAGCCATCCTATCTTTGCTTCCAGATGCCAGTAATGAGATCCTAATATACTACACGTAATAATTAAATAAGAATATAAAATAAGGAGAGACCAGAAAAACATGGACTACATAGGCTTCACTATGAGTTATTTTCTCTTCAGTAATCACTTAAACAATGAGCAGAATTGGATGTGTTTTATTCCCTTTATTGATACTCAAATATATTTTTCTAATTTTAGAGATGTAAGAGGAATAACTTGCATCTGTCTAATTTATTGAAAGGCTATATATTGAAATCATTATTCTCAAAAATGAAGTCATAATTGAAAAAATAATGACTAAGTGCAGCATCTGTTGGCCATTTTAATTAATAATGACTATTATGAAAATCAAAATTACATAATAGATTGATTGCTGTCACATTGGTTAATAGCACATTATACATTCCTTATAGACTATGTGATATACTTATCCATGAGGCTAATTAGAAAATATATGTGTATATTTATGTAATTTGCTTTTAGTTACAATTAAAGTAAGTGCCATTTGGTATAAGGGTTGACAAGAATTAGCTTTGGTACATAAATATCCTTTAATACATAAATGTCTACACATATGAATTATACAGACATTTTAACTCTCTTGGAATTTCATCAAAATAATTTTAAGAATGCAACAGTTTAGTAAAAATTAATCTGACTAATTCACATAAATTAAAAATCCAAAGGTAAACTTTAGTTCAAAATGTGAGTTCTGGTGACCACAAAATAAAATTATAGGGACAGAGGATGTCTCTTAGCTGGAATCTCATAAAAACAAAGATTTTTTAATTATTACATTGAATTTGGAAATATGACAGTTCTCAGCAAAACTGCTGATAACTTCAGTGATAAAAGATGATAGTGATAAAATGAATCACAAATGCACATCTCATGCTTTACTTTCGATATTAACTTTAACAAAATATAGACAGTAACAGAATGGGAATAATAGATAGTTTTAGAAAATTCTGAACCTAAAGATTCTGAACAGAATCAAATTCTGTTGATCGTGAAGTTGTGCCATAATATCGACTCATTTCTTTCTCACTACCAACTGTTCCCAGAAAGTACCATCTAAACATGTATTCTGAAATAAAGTTAGAAGAATCAATTTTAAATAAAATATCTTTTCTTTTAGAATATACTACAATTTCAAACTTAAAATGCTTCTTTATTCAGTGATGGACAGTTAGTTATGTATCAGTAGAAATTAGCCCCAAGCAATTTTTTTAATATTGATACAATTAAAATGGAGATTTATCTTCAAATTACATCCTGTCATCTTGCTACACCAGGTTTATTCCTAAATGTATACTTCATTCCCTGGGAAAGAAAGGCTTTAGAAGCCAATCTATTATCTATTTTTTTTACCCATTATTGGGGACACTAATAAGAAAGAAAGAAAGCAGGTTAACCTAGTCTCATCCTCTAGTAAACATGCTAGTAATTATCCTCCCAGCAAACAAATGGATTAAAAATCCTAATGCATAAAAATGTTTTATTAGGTAGTTCATGGTTTATGATTTCTCAATTTCTTCTAGGAAACAAATCTAGGGTCTATGAATGTGTGAAATATGGTTCCCTATAAATGTGAAGTAAGTGATATCATTACTTGTGCATACAACAGAAATGTTTTATAATTTAAAATACTCCCTTCTGGGTGAGGTAACTCACACACTTCTCAGAGAAACCTCTTCACTACTCTGGGCCAAAAATGTGAATTTGATGAAAGGACGGACGGACCCTGGGAACTCCTTTTGGAGTCCCAGATCCCTATTTACTTGTGTCTCTCAATTGCTTGCATCTTTGAAATTATTAGTAAACCCTGATATTTCACCATCCTGTTCTTTGTCTTAACTCACTCCTCTCCTTCCACCAACGTGGCATTCTCTCATATCTCTCTGCTACTTTACCCATCTACCAGTCTCAAGTCCTACTCTTTAACAATTCCATCATCCTTTCACTTCATACACACCCTTCTCTGAAATACCATAATCTGAAGATTACTGAGCTAAAATGAATCTTGGAAATAATCTAAATTAGTGCATTCATTTTCTCAGCAAGGATTTCATTTTTTAGAACAATTACATGAACTACGATCATGATATCTAGTTCAGATCTTTTCTGTGATATCACAACTCTTGCTATCCACACTACTGACAAGAGACAATTTATTCTCTGTTGACGTGGGCTGTGATGCAAATACTTACATATCTCATGTCTTTAGGTTATAAAGTCTTTGCAGATAGGGATGATATCTAATTTTACTTCAATTATTTTTAATTATATATTTACATTGAAATGCTGAGTAAATATATCCATGGATGAATGAATTAATTTCTGTATCTATAAAATGAGTTTTTTACTCATGTTCTAGATATTTAAATCATCAAAATCTCCTGGTGATTTCTTTAAATTTCAATTTTCCAATACTTTCCATTCCAACCACCTTTTCCTATGTGCCACACTCCCTTCCACTAAGTAGATTCAGATTCGGTAGATTTGTAATGAAGCCTGGGACTCTTTTTTTTAATATAATACGGGATGATAAACCAGGATATGGTGATGATAAATCAGGTTTAAGGGCAAATGAATTAGATGGTTCAATAAGCTGCTTTCTTTTTATTATTATTATACTTTAAGTTGTGGGGTACACGTGCAGAACATGCAGGTTTGGTACATAGATATACACATGTCACGGTGGTTTGCTGCATCCATCACCTTGTCATCTACATTAGGTATTTCTCCTAATGCTAACTGTCCCCTAGTTCCCACCCCACAACAGGCCTCAATGTGTGATGTTCCCCTCCCCGTGTCCATGTGCTCTCATTGTTCAACACCCACTTATGAGTGAAAACATGCAGTGTTTGGTTTTCTGTTCTTGCATCAGTGTGCTGAGCATGATGTTTTCTAAATCTAAATCTGAAATTTGTCTAATACATTTTGGAAGAAATTATTCACAAATATAGTGGTTTATTCTACTGTACAGGTATTTGTACAAGGCATTTTACTCATGAGGATATCCAGACAAATTAGTATCAGCAAATTTGATTACAAATAAAATATTGGATGACCACATATATAGGATCTAGGTTAGAAACGTTGTCCTCATATGATAGATTTGCTGTAAAATTTGTAAAAAAAGGATGCGATAAAAACCTTAATTATGTTTTATTGAGGGAAAGGTTTAAATTTTTTTCTAGAGTGTGGAGTCACACTTTTTGTCCCTTTCAGTTAATGTGTGGGGTTGGGTGTAATTTATCTCTGGCATATGTGAGCATATGGAGTATATTTCCTATAAGAATGTTGCTGATATTTTTTTAAAATTATACTTTATTTCTTATTAGGCACCTAAAAAAAGTATTTCTCATGTTTCAGAATCTCAAGATAACTGGTCTTATCTAATGGACACAGTTAAATAATCGATCCAGTTTCTTACCTTGTTTCCTAGAGAAACAAACCTGAGAGTCAAATTTAAGACTAACCTCCAGCAAAAGTAGCGGCTCTTTTAAGAACATGTTTTAACATGCACTTGGTTTACTAACTTCACTCCTTGCTTCCTTTAACTTCTTGTAACCACATTTCTATCTTCCCTAGATTTCTTCATGTAGTTGTCTTTTCTTGTGTATTTGACATAGTTTTGCAAACTGAATGCTTTTTAGAAATGTGTAGACATAAATAAACATATAGTTACAAAAATACACTTATTATGACAGTCTATTGGATATTATACCTGAAAATAAACTTTTGGTCCGGTTGTCTCAATGAACTGCAATCTAGCTCATTCATTCTGCCCTCCCCAACCACATCAGAAGTTTGTAGGCAGTGAGATGCTACACCTATCTTGAAAATCACCAAGTGAATGTTACAAGTAATGTTGTTAGTAGTAACGTGGTTTCTAATGTGATTTCTGTTATGCAAAATTAATACCGTACTGTAAGCCAGGAGTTAATTTCCTTTGAGTAACTATACAATTTTATAGATGATAATCTCTAAATTATCAAGCTATTATGAAGGACAGTTCTGATTTATGTTAATTATTTAAAATAGTTCTATATTTTAAAGAGTTTTTTTTTTAATCTTGTGAATCAAATTCCAGGACATGGGTGTTTGTATTTTAGTGATGCGAAGCAATGCTATCCTTTACTACACTTGAACTGTATTTAGCCAAAGTTCTTCTTTGTACATCTGTCAAGCCTCCCTCATAATATACAGGCACAGAACTCTTGGATGTTTTCTCTTTTGAACTGCTTTGAAGGATAGACCTTCACCTCTTGTGACTTCTGTACTTAACATGTCTCAGTACAAATTCAACTACTTTTCTTCTCTACTGAACTGTGTAATGATTAGGCTATATGAGGTCATGACTGACATTTAGAATCAGGTCTGTCTCAGAACTTAGACTGTTAATCAGAATTATTACAATATGGAAATCTGTTACGTTTGCAGTTTAACTAATGCTACAATAGCAATGTGTCTGGATCATAGATTCTGAGTCAGCCTAAGAAAATTATACATGACCAGAGGAAACACTGTACTAAACCCACTTTAATCAGTTTGCAAATTAGGAATCACAGAAAAGAAAATATACTTGTTAGCTAAAACAACAGGTCAAAAAATATTTCATTTTCCTGACATGTATAGGCTTAAAATAATTCTAAACTTTGTTTTAATGGAGAGTGCTTCCTCTAGAAGAGACCAAATGAATGTTAAAATGTCTTACTTTAAAAAGACTGTCCCTCTCAATGTACAGGCTCCTTTATCATCATGCATGTATTTGAGAAGACAACATCCTTTTCTGGTTAACGATTGAACCTAACTTCCATTTTCTCACGAATCATTAAAATTTCTTTTTCCTATTTATTCTAATGGATGAATTGGTTTTGTATTACCCAACAATTCAATCACAAATATTTTAAGATGTTTTAGTTTCACTACACTTCTTTGTGAGTAAGTATGGCTTAAGGCATCATCAGCAGTTTACATGAGTAAGCTTCAGTTCTAACCAAGGCTCCCCAAGCAGAGAAAAAAAGCATTTAGAAATATGGTTTATAATGATGCCTCCTCAGTTATATTTAAACATATAGCTTTAATATGAAATGTAACATACACAGAAATAAAACATATATGATTGATATTTAAAAGCTGAGCAGTATAAGCATTCCTTCCACCAAAAAAAAAAAACTTGATTTTTCTGACCTAAGTCAACTGAAAATTGCCCATCATTCTATTTCTTGTCTTTTGTTGATGAAGTACACATATTCCTTTGACGTGTTTCATTTGCTCCTCACTCTGTATGTAAGAAATATAGTCAGAGGATTTACTACAAACATATGTGTATACACCCAAGCCCACAGGGAAACACTAAGTCATTTTCTTATAGAATCAGGAAGAATCTATTGTCTCCCTCACCCCACAACCCCACTCTTAGGCCTTAGACACTGATGCCAGGGAATATTTCACTGAAATAAACATTGATCTCAGTTTTCCAATATGCGCATAACAAGTCTAAGTTGCATTCTGAAAACTGATAAAATTGTACCATTATTTATATTACTTTTGGCTATGTAGAGACATGAGTGACAACATACAATTCATATTCCATTATGAGATTTTAAACCTTATGTACAATTTTATTATGATATAAATACTTTCTACAAATGTTTAAAATTAAAGTTAAATTCAAGTGAAACGAGACACTCTCAACAGATAGAGCAGTAACTCATGCAAAAAAAAAAAATCATGAAATTTAATGTAGCAGACGTCCCTTGAACCAGCCAGCAATGCTCCTAAATTTTGACTTGACAGCAAGAGATCTAAAGTTCCCAACCATAACTGAACCAAAAAATCACAAATACAATAGTTTGCATAATTCAAACAGTGCCAATAATTCTAATATGTTACACATCTTTAACAGCACATGCCAATGGACTGTTATGATTCTTTTAAAGGATTTATTGAACATGAATACTAGAACTGAGGCTCACTAACTGGTTATCTTGTCATTTTGGTACCACATTGGCACTGCCACTGATGCTTTAGTTTGCTGAGTTACAAATTCTCTAAATGAAGAGAACCTCCATTATCTTTCCATGAGAGATTATTCTCTCTTATTACTCAAGCTTCATTACCAAGGTAGTTTTTGCTGATAATAATGCCCACATATTTCTTATCTTAATTTATTTTTATTTCTAGATAAATTTCAAATCACTAATTTCTTTCCTTAAATAGTACTTTCCCATCTTTCAGATACTGACTAATTTTGAACTCTAATTCATTTCCTGATCTATCTATGTATTCTGAGTAATTCTCATCCTGAAATATTTTCTGGATTTTCTTCAATTTGCCCATGGTTTTCTTCTTCTACGAAAATAGAATGGAAACAGGCATCAGGGGATATTGTCACTAGAATAATGTGACAATGAATAACCCATCCCCATTTTATGTATTGTAACATCAAAATTTAGTCCTTAGCTCTTACATTTAGCCTGGCAATCCTGTTGTAATTATCAAAATTACCAGAAAAACATCTTATAACCACCATTTTACTTGGGAAATAGTTGAGTGTTATGAGGGCCATATAACGGATGCCTCTCTATTCTGAGAATAGCATCTCAGTCCCCGATTCCAAAGACACACTTAAAAAAGTAAACTGTTGAATCACTCTTATTTCTACTTGAGTCAATAGTATATCAGATCAAAATATTGTACATGACTGCAGAAGGCTCATGACTGAAATGTTCAACTGTATTTTGCATAGAATCACCATATTCTTCATTAGTTTCAACATGAACAACTGTAGCCTTGACAAAAATCTTAACATTTTAACATGTTCCAACCATAACAATGACACTATTGCATTCAACATGGTTCAACTATTTAAATATTATTATTGTTACTTTTTTTTGGAGATGGAGTCTCGCCCTGTCCCCCAGGGTAGAGTGCAATGGCATAATTTCAGCTCACTGTATCCTCCACCTCCCGGGTTCTAGTGATTCTCCTGCCTCAGCCTCCCAAGGAGCTGGGATTACAGGCACCCACTACATCTGGCTAATTTCTGTATTTTTAGTACAGATGGGGTTTCACCATATTGGTCAGGCTGGTCTCGAACTCCTGACCTCACGTGATCCACCCACCTTGGCCTACCAAAGTGCTGGGATTACAGGCATGAGCCACTGCACCTGGCCCAATATTCTTTTTTTTTTTTTTAATACATTTTATTTCAGCTTATTTTGAAGCTTCTAGAACTGCATATTTCAACAAATCATCTTTCATGAAAAACACTAAATAAAGTATTATTAACACTCATAAATACATGTAAAACCTTAAGCCAAATGATATTCCTCTCAAAACCAATTTTCTTAAATTTCAGGTAGATACTTGGGATTTATAATACAATATATATTTGAAAATATAGAGTATCCCGTTTCTTAATATAACATCCTAAAATGTTACTATAGGACAGTATAATATTTCAATTTTATTATGACAGAAACAAAAGCCACAGAAAAATTTGATATAATCTAAATTGTATATATTAAGTAAGCATTCTGCTGTATTTCAAAATAGCAAAAAAGAAGTAATCAGCAATCCATGATGTTTACATCTTATTTTATAGTATCTAAGATATAATTGTCATCAATCATTAATTTATTAATCAATCTAAGGCTTCTAAGATGCATGGTGTCTTCTGAATAGTTCACTAGCAATACAATACAGTGGGCAATTATGGTCAGTTGGAACCTCTCATTACCGATATCATTATGAAAGATTATAATATACAATAATCTCAGAAAATACCTTAAAATCATTATTTTATTTAACAAATAATTCTTTGTTAGTGGAAGTTAATGGTCCTCATTCATATTTCTTAAGTGAGTTTATATAAATCTGAGCTCTCCATACATTCATCCAATATTCAATACAACCCACATATAAAGAATGTGGGATCTAGTTCTATAAATTAATTTTGAAACTAAATAATAGAAAATGTAAATTCAATAGCCTTCCATATTCTTTCTCTGAACGTCAAAGGATCTTTGAAGCCAATATTACTCAAGAATTTCTTGCAAGAGCTTTCATTTTAAGTGGTCAATGTATTTTTTTAAGCCCACTGATACCTTTTGCTTTCTTTGCAGAAAAAAGCTTAAGGTGATTTATAATCATAAATGTATTCACTCAAAATACATATTATAGGAGCCATTTGAATTTTCATTACTATGAATGAACTAAACCTTCTGAAGTATGGGGAACACACTCCTTCATAACATGTTAAAATATACTATTTTAAATACATTATATAATATTGTTACACTATCCTTATTTTTATGATAAAACTATATTTCAACAAATATTCATTTCATGTAATGAATCTTAACATTAAATAACTTATTTCCCATTCTTCCAATTCTTCCCTGTTTCCAAAAACACAAAATATATATAACAATATACATTTTTTTCTAGAATATGTTTTCAGGATCATGTGGCTAAGTTCCGTCTATTGAAAATAATCCAGTGTCCATTAACCTATACTTAGAGTACAACTTCTGCAAAATCTTTTACATATATGGTAATTCTGAAGCAAAAAAAAAATGGTTTTGAAAATTAAATCATTCATACATATATACCTAATATAATTTTCTTCTAGTAATGTTCATCTATTTATAAACATATAGGCGATCACAACCATTAATTCATCTATTTAATGTGTTCATAATGTTTAATTATTTTTAATTTTCTAGTTAAGCTGGAATAGAATCTATTGGGAATATCTTGTAAGAACATTTTCTAAATTAACCCCAAATAGTTTTAATATGGCACTGATTCTGTTTGTGAAAATATGTACAACTGGAATTTAGAATTCACAAGTCAACATTATTAATCAGGAAAGGCAAAATCTATTTTAGGCAGTATGCATGTGCAGTAGTACAAGTTATCTGAAAAATGTTTGTGTTGTCAGAAAATTGTGCTTTTAAAATAAAATCAGTGGTAGAAGAAACTCCCATTAAAGATAAGCAGTTATTTTCTTTTACAATTTGATTGATATCAAAATGGTGCTCAGTTACCTAAAAGCATACACACAATATTTCTAACACAACTCCTGTCAGATTAATAAATAAAAACTACTAATTAAAAAAGGGTGGGGAGTAGTAATATGCTATATTCCCCTTAAGTTTTTAAAAAATCGATTTGGTTAAATCTGAACAGCTCATAAATAAGGTTCCAAATTAGAAATATCTTAAATTTTAACTTAGATAAAGGTAGTATTTTGTTCTACAAAATCTTTAGATTTATATTTTCTCCCTCAACTTAAATTGCTTAGTAAACACAATAAAGACCTATAAACCAAAATAAATATCCTGTTTACATTAAAATGAATCTGTCAACAACGTCCTTTGAAATAATTAACTCCTACATTTTATTAGTTTCTATATTTTATTAGTTATTGTCAGGAGTTTTTATTTAACATAATTATTGAAACATATACTGTATTAGTGAATTGTGCAAGGAAACCAAAATTGAACATTTTCTGGCCATTATTTGAGAGCACGATTCTACTAGTTACTGTATTGGTGGTTTAGCAGGCAGAGGAGTTGCTGAAATATGTGAGGGAATGATCAAGCACTGCTGGCTAGGGTAAACAAATTGGCATTCCACTTCAAGTGTTGGTCATTTGTCCTCAGGAAAGAAACCCTCTTCGTGTCACGCGTTTTTCATTTTTAAACTAGAGGGAGAGTATTAGCAGGGGCAATTGTGAAAGAAAAAACAAATGAAGGAGCAGGAAAGAGTATGCCAAACATGGACCCTTTCAGCAAGTAAAAAAAAGTCCTATAAAATACTTTCTGTAAGCCATTTTAAATTACCCTTTACTGGCCTAAATTCAAGACAAATTTTCCATGACAGAAGATTCATTTCCATTTCCAAACTTCTTTTTAATTTGTCAGTGTTCATTACCTGATGTGCTGATTTTGAAGGTGAACTGATAAAAGAGAGCTTGCAAAGAGATAGATGAACAGAGCATCTGTCCACAAACCCACCTATACTCCAGCAGCCCTGTAGAAGCAGAAGGACTTTCTCTCAGAATCCAGACCTCAACTACAATCGGTGCTTTTGGTTCAGTTTCCATTTTTGGAGAAGTCTACAAGTTTCCCATGGCAACTTTGCTCAGTCAACTCTATTTACAGCCTGCCACTTTAGCAATTCTTATAATGTCATTGCCTCTTAGCAATCCTCAGGCATTCACAAAAGTCAAGTTGGGCTTCTTGAAAAACAGGTTATCTTTTGCTATTTTTGCTAGAAATAATTACCATTTTGACAGGGAGCTAAATTATTTCATCAGCAAATCCACTTGTGTCATGTAGAGGAGAGGATAACACACTGTTTAAGAGTACATATGATGCTTAAAAATGCATCAGATTCTGGCCAGACGCGGTGGCTTATGCCTATAATCCCAGAAATCTGAGAGGCTGAGGCAGGTGGATCACCTGAGGCCAGGAGTTCAAGACCAGCCTGGCCAACATGGTGAAACCCTGTCCCTACTAAAAATACAAAACGTTAGCTGGGCATGGTGACGGGTGCCTATAATCCCTGCTACTCCAGAGGCTGAGGCAGAACAATCGCTTGAACCCAGGAGGCGGAGGTTGCAATAAGCCCAGATTGCAGCACTGCACTCCAGCTTGGGCAACAGAAGTGAAACTCCAACGCCAAAAAGAAAAAAAAAAGGTATCAGACTCTAACCTCCTTGTGAATAGTAAAGATACTGCTCATTGTGCCATCTCCAGAGAAACTGGCAGAAATACTGAATTTAAGTAATAAAGTTTTCTAAATACACTATATCTGTTTTCTCCATAAAAATAGATACAACATGCTTAACTATTTCAATGATTTCATTAGCGAATTATATTCCAGTTTTAATGGTAGGAATCATACAGCAAAATGAACGTTAAATCAATGAGAATATATGCTATCAAGACATTGAGATAATCCCACTCTTTGCCAGTCTTTGAACCCACTTCTTTTGTGTAAATAAAGGAGTAATGCTGGTTTTGTTGACCAGGAAGTTACCTATGTTGACATTTTGAACAAATTATTCATGTTTTGAAAACATAGAAAACAATGTAAATGCAAAAGTTTGCTTCTGAGAAAGCCTCCTGTCACTACTACTCTTTCCTTTTCTAGTTTTCTTTACTTGTTCCATCTAACTCTCCTATTAGAATTTTTGATGGATTTAATCAATTACAAATCCGTATTAATGCACACAGTATTTGGAATCATCATTTCAAACCCAATTTGCTTTTAAAAACAAAGTAAAACAAAATCTACACTGTAAAGATATGGAAACATATTAAAAAATAATCTTGGTTTTCAATATACCTACAACCATGTAAAATAAGGCTTTTATGTGAAAATCTAACAAAAATGAAGAGCCAAATTATACATTTGTTTTAAAAAAGCACAAAATCTCATGGAAAATATAAACTTTGGAGATAAATAAGCTTGGCCTTTATCTTTCTATACACAAAAATTTATCTAAGATGAACACAGACAAAATGTGAAATTCAAAATCTTATAGCTTTCAGAAGAATGCATAAAATATTTGTGGCCATAGTGTCAGCAATTTTATTAACTATACAAGAAAGAAATTAATAAATTGTACTTCATCAAAATTAAAAAATGTTGCTCACCAACAAACAATAGTAAGAATCCTAAGAATTTAAGAAAATGAATAGGCATGCCACAGATTAGAAAAAATACATTTTCTACACCTATCTGACAAAAGATTATATCCAGATTATAAAATAAACTCTTAAGAATCAATAATGAAAAGACAAGCAACCCAACTGAAAATAGAATAAAGCTTTGTAGAGAAACTTTACAAAAGACTTCATTAAGAAATATTGCAACAAGCATTGATGGTGATATAAAGTAAAAGAAACTCTCATATATTCCTGATTAGAGTGCCAAATAGCACAAGTACTTTGGAGAATTGTTTCTGTGGTTGCTCATACCAATTAACACACACAAATCATTTTCTCATTGGAAACATTACAAAGCATTACAAATGTGTGACAGGAAAATGGATAAGTAAACTACTGTATATTTATAGGCTAAGATAGTACTTGGAAATGCACAGGAACAAAGTAAAAATATAAGCATGAACTTCAAAAACATGTCACTTAAAGCATAGGAGATATACACACATATATATAATGCAATTCCATAAATATAAGTAACCAGAAAAACTGATCTATAACAAAAAAATTCTGAAAAAGTACATCAACTAGAAAAGGGCATTAAAGATCTTTCTGGGTGATGAAAACGTTGTAATCTTGATGTGGATATCGTTATATGGCTGTGTATAATTGATAAAACTCATAAAACTGAACACTTAAGATTTTTGTTTTATTTTACATGTAAAGTACTCCTCAATTAAAAATAACAAAACAAAAAATTTGCCTCAATGGAATAAATAATTGCTGAGTGATCCAGAAACAGATATTACTGTGTGCTGGTGGGGTAGCCTTACAATATATTAGGTGAAAAAAAAGTTTTAAAAATATGTAAATTATATAAAAATAATGGTGCAAATATATAAGCACAATATAAATACAAATTATATATAATAAAATAATATATATTATAAATACCTATATAATGATATATACATTTGCAATGGGCCTTAAAGAAGGACTAAAACTTGAATGGTAGAGTATAGGCAAAAGTGTTTATTCCATAAAGCAAGAGAAGTAAGAAACATTCACATACTACAAAGTTTTTCATCTCCTAAAAAGCCAAAGGCATCACTTTATTGTTGATTAAGGTAAAATCCTACTTAGGGTATGATTCTGAACCTTTCTTCAAATGTCCTTTCACACATAAATTCTTATATGTTATGTTCTTGTGCCCACTTTAACCTCTCTGCCTTCAAATACACTGTTACCCTAGCATTGTTTCACTGTTTCTTTAATACCAAACATTCATAAGCTTCTTCAAGACCTGAATGAAAACCACAAATTACATTCTCTAAGTTTTCTCTGATTATTTGACCACCCTCACTTCATAACACAAATGCCAGTTAACCTATTGCCTCTATTCTACAGTTACTTCAATGAGACAATTATTTATTACTCTTAAATTTGAAGCTTTTAAACTTTTGTGGCATCTACATACTCTGGCATGCAGAAAGGCTTGCTGAAAGAATATTGTGAGTTTTACAACTGCTGATAACATTACTAGATGTACAGACACAGCTCTCATTTTGCAGAACATCTTCCCTTACGATTCTTCAATCACACTTGCATTGGATCTAGTCTCCATAAATATTGAGCAGAAGGGAGGATTATACAACAGTCTGCTTAATTTAGAGAGCAGATGAAACATACTCTCACCTAAATGTGGAGAAGGAACATGCAAAGATTCACAGCTTGAGTGTCTTAATTATAAAATAGATCCAAGAACAGTTTATCTACATTGAATGAGCATCTACTATTCACCAGCCACTGAATGGGGCCCTCTAGATAATTTTTCATGTTTTTAAGACATTGTAAGATTATGTGATTGTTAAACTATTTATTAAAGTAAATATGAACATTCATAGAATTATAGCAGTTTTTTCTAATCTAATAGACATTCGATTACCTTTCTTAGAGAAATAAGGCATTCCAAATGAGTTTCTGCTTCTCCTTGAAGCAATTTAAATTGGGAGACCTTTGCTTCAGACTCTCTGAAATACTTTAGACATTATTCAGTTTATTAATGCGGTCTGAAATTACTCTCAGAAATAGAGAACATTTTGAGTGACCTAGTTTTTTTGTTTGGTATTTTTTGTTTTGTTAATTCGCAATGATGAGAGATAAACCTGAAGTGCAGGTTAAGCTTACTGTGTTCTAAGGGAGCCTAAGGCTGTCTCCACAGTCTATCTGTATCTACCTACTCACTCTTTGCCCTGGTTATGTTTTTAAGTCTAGCGACTATTTTTATAATAGTTATAATGTATCTCATGATAATATGTTTTATGTTCTAAATTAGAAATAAGCAAATATACTTTCAAATCATTGTCTATGTTGACAGCAAATGCATTAAAACTGCAGTAAAGAGGCAATTATTTACAAAAAGACAGCTAACAGAAATATGAAATATATAGGTAAAACCAAATTTGCAGTAGATGTAAAGGTAACTAGGATGCTTATGCAGTCTTGCAATATCAACAGGTCAGGAAGTAAATAGCAATCAATCCAAACCGATTGCTAAGGAAATAAATTTAAAAAACAAACCTGTAAATGAAATTCAAGTGAAGGAACTAACTAGGCTGCATAAAAAATATCAATCAAACTAAATTGATTGCTAGGAAAAAGAGCATTAACAAGGCAATCAAGAAAACTCCAAGCCTGTACAACATAAAATCTCCTGAATTAGCAAGCAAATTGGTGAACAAGCAAATTGGTGAACAACTTGAGTTAATAACAAAACATGAGCTAACTCTAGCATTGGAATACTTACTAGGAAATAAAATGAAGCCTGCTCTGTAATTTTAGAAGAAAAATGAAGAGGAAGATTAAAAAAAAAAAAAGCTATATAAAGTCCTACCCTGCCATCTTCTGCTTTTTCAGTGCTTATTGAAGCAAAATGAAACACACTCTAGTAACATAGCTCTTTCATCCTTATACATGACCATCAGGTTGAAAGATAATTAGCAATTGGAATATAGGCACCTACAAGTGTCAAAGAACCAGTCTTCTTCACCCCCGTTAATCTTCTCATGTAGATGAGGAAAAATAGTTTTTTCTGATATGAAAATGTTTTAAATTATGATCATCTTCCTAATGAAAAGCAAAAGCTACAACTGAAGAACATACAGGGAGGGAACAATTTGGTTTGGGGTTCTGTAACTCTTCTGAGAATGCCTGCATTTAATATGCACCAATATCTGCCATAGGCTTACTCATTAATTAGGTTGAATAGTAATTTCTTAAAAATAAAGATTGATTTTGTTTTCATCTATCTTCACTGAGTAGTAAGCTTTTTCAGGTCAAGATACTTACCATAAAAAAAGTTTGAATTTCTCATATCTGCAGTGGTATATAACTCCAGAAATATTCCAAATAATGACATGATTTTATACTTTATCTTGAACAACATAATCATTTCTTAGAAAAAATAAATTGAAGTGTTCAAAGAAAAGCAAACTTGCATGTAATCAAACTGCAAGAGTGGACAGTAGAAGACACAACAGATTACTTATTTCCAAGCTGGTATTATTCTCCTGACATTATGCTACCTTGAATGAATGATGAACAAATCTTTGAAAATAGTCACGTGACCCTTGCAGTAAGCAAAAATGTTCCCCTTTTGTAAAATGTCTTCTCTAAAGTCAATTAGGGTTGGGGGTGTTTGAAAGTATTACTAAGTCAGCATTAAAAGAAAAAAGTTATTCAATTTAAAAAAAAAAAAAAAAAAAAGCCTGGGAAGATTCTCTCAAGTTCTTGCAAATTTTCTTTGAAAATGATGCATGAATATGTAAACTAAGGTAGAAGTATTTTTTCAGTTTGAAACCCATTCTCAACAACATTTATTCCTAATAAAATATGTGCTTGCCTAAGTTTAATTTTATTGTTTTAGTCATCTGTGAAAGAAAAGCTATGATACGTGTTATTTTTTTCAAATTATATGTACAGGTGCCAACTTTTTTTTCTGGGAATAACTCACTCATTCAAAAATCAGGACCAAACAAGTAGAAAAACAACCAGAGAATAACACATATATCCATTATGTTTTAGTTACAAAAAAGGTCTTTAAAGGTATGGTCTGTGTAATAAATCTTAAAGTTCTCAGAATAATACCATTAATCAAGCATCAAATTCAAATATTTAGAGATCAAGAATATAAGTTTCCTGCTAGATTGTAATTACTTTATCATCTGGAACTACGTCTAATATATCTTTTTTACCTTCCCAACGCTTAGAGCACATTTGGTAAATACTATTGATTAACTGACTAAGGAATCTCAGCAAGAATGCTTGTTCCCAAGCTTTGCATTCATAGCAAAGTTGATTTTGCATGCAGTCCCAGTCAATTTAGTCAAATAGTCAATATGGTCTTTAAAAATTCAAGTTAAAGCAGCTGTTTTACTGAACAATCTGATTTTTCTGACTGAATGAATTAAGTCAGTTGGCATGGATTTATTTAGTAGGTGATTAAAATTAATCTTCTTAGTAAATACAAGAGTTTGGTAGAAGACAATTGGAAGTTAAAATTCAAACACATGGAATTTGATTCCATATTTTGTAAAAATGTGCTATAGCTAATGGTTCAGAACATGATGAAGCTATGCTTCCTCATTTTAAATACTGCGTCTACCACTTACAAAGCTAAAGGCCCCAAACCTTGGGCTACTCAGTCTGTGCTTCAGTTTTATCATCTACAAAATGGTCATAGTAATAGTACCTCACTGGTAGAATTATCATAAGGGATTAAATTAGTTCATGACACATAACAATTCTATAGCAATGTTAGCTTCTGTTGTTATTCTTCTTAGTAGTAGTAGTAGCAGTCGTGTATTTAATTATACAAACACTAAATGACTTTTAAAATCACACAACTACAAAATCAAGTCTACATAACAATCTGCTAACAAGATAATGACATGATCAAAGTCACATGTTAATATTAACTCTGAATTTAAATGGGCTAAACACACCAGTTAAAAAACAGAGTGAAGAACTTGATAAAAAGACAAGATTCAACCTTGTGCTATCTTCAAGAGACCCAGCTCACATATAACACAAACAGGCTTCTCTAAACAATTATTATGTTTAAAACTGCATTCAAGAAGCAATTATTTATTTAAAAAAAAGACAGCTAATAACAGAAACATGAAATATGTAGGTAAAACAAACTTTGTAATGGACATGAAAGTAAAGATCTACCATGCAAATGGAAAACAAAAAAGAGCAGGAGTCACTATTCTTACATCAGAAAAAACAGGCTCTGAACCAATAACAATTAAGAAGGACAAACAAAGCCATTGCATAATGATAAAGTGTACAATTCAATAAGAAGACTTATTTATTCTAAATACAAATAAACCCAACATTGGAGTACTCAGATTTGTAAAACAAATTCTTCTTGACCTATGAAAAGACTTAAACAGCCATACAATAATAGCGGGAAACTTTAACACACTGTTAACAGCATTATATACATCGTTGAGGCAGAAAACTAGCAAATAAACTCTGGACTTAAACTCAACACCTGACCAATTAGAACTACTAGACATCTACAGAACACTCCACCCAACAAGAATATACATTATTTTCATCTGCACATGAAACATTTTCTAAGATTGACCACATGCTTGGTAATAAACCATATCTCAAAAAATTCAACAGAATATAACTCATACCAAGCACACTCTCAGACCATAGTATAAAAAGAGAAATCAAAAATCAAGAGGATCTCCCAAAATTACATAACCACATGGAAATTAAGCAACTTGCCCCTGAATAACTCCTGGGTGAACATTATAATTAATGCAGAAATATAAAAATTTTTTGAAATTAATGAAAATAGGGACACAACCTACCAAAATCTCTGGCCAGTGCAAAGAGGAAATTTTTAGTGCTAACTGCCTTCATCAAGAAGTTAGAAAGATATCAAATTAACAACTGAACTTTCCACCTAAAGGAACCTAGAAGAAATGAACCAACCAATCCCAGGGCTAAGAAATAACTAAAAGTGGAGAATAAGTGAACAATATTGTGATGCAAAAATTCATACAAAAGATCAATAAAATCGAGTTAATTCTTCAAAAGAATAAAAATGTCTGATAGACTCCCAGCTAGATTAACAAAGATTAAAAAAAGATCCAAATAAGTACAATCAGAAATGACAAACATTACATTACAACTGATTCCACAGAAACACAAAAGATCTTCAGACTACTACAAATCATTCTAGTTGCAACAAATTAAATATCTAGAGAAAATGGATAAATTCCTGGAAAAACACAATCTCCCAGATTTAATCAGTAAGAAACTAAAACCTGAATAGACCAATATTGTGTTCTGAAACTGAATCAGTAATTTAAAAAACCTATCAACCCTCCCACCCCCCCAAAAACAAGCCTTATTTCAGATGGATTAACAGCTGAATTCTACCAGATGTACAAAGAGGAACTGGTACCAGTCCTACTGAAACTATTCTAAATTGTCAAGGAGGAAGAGCTTATTCCTAACTCATTCTATGAAGCCAGCATCAGCCAATACCAAAATCTGGCAGAGAGATGCACTAAAAAATGAAAACTTCAGGCCAACATCCTGATGAACGTAGATGCAAAAATTCTTATTAAAATAGTAGCTGTGGCCAGGCATGGCAGCTCATGCCTATAATCCCAGCATTTTGGGATGTCAAGGTGGGGGGATCACCTGAGGTCACCAGTTCAAGACCAGCCTGGCCAACATAGTGAAACCCCATCTCTATTAAAACTACAAAAAATTAGCTAGACATGGTGGTGGGTGCCTGTAATCCCAGCCATTTGAGGTCAAGGTTGCAATGAGCTGAGATGTGCCACTGCACTCCAGCCTGGGTGACAGAGTAAGACTCTGTCTCAAAAAAAAAAAAAAAAAAAAAAAAAAGAGCTAGCAAAGTGTATTCAACAGCACATCAAAAAGTTAATTCACCACAATCAAGTAAGCTTTATTTCTGGGATGCAAAGTTGGTTCTACATATGCAAATAAATAACTGCAATTCAGTACATATAGAGAATTAAAAGCAAAAGACATACGATTATCTAAATAGACACAGAAAAAGCATTTGATAAAATCCAACATCCCTTCATGATAAAAACCCTTAACAGACTAGGTGCCAAATGAACATGACTCAAAATAACATGAGCCATCTATGACAAACCCATAGCCAACATCATACTAAAGGGGCAAAAGTTGGAAAACATTTCCCTTGAGAACGGGAACAAGACAAGGATCCCCACTCTCACCACTCCTATTCAACATAGGACTGCAAGTCCTTGCCAGAGCAGTAAGTTAAGAGAAAGAAATAAAAGGCGTCCAAACAGGAAAAGAACAACGTCAAACTCTCTCTTTTCACTGATAAAATAATTCTATACATGGAAAACCCTAAAAACTCCCAAAAACTTCTAGAACTGATAGACAGCTTTTATAAAGTTTCAGGATATAAAATCAATGTATAAAAATCTGTAGCATTTCTACATACCAATAATATCCAGGTTGACAGTTAAATTAAGAACATAATCCAATTTACAACAACAAAAATTAAAACAAAATACTTGAAATACAGCTAAACAAAGAAATCAAAGATCTCCACAAAGGGAACTACAAAACATTGCTGAAAGAAATCAGAGATGACACAAATAAATTAAAAACATTCCATGCTCATGGACTGGAAGAACAAATACAATTAAAATTGCCATACAATCCAAAGCAATTTACAGAGTCAAAGCTATTTCTATCAAACTATCAATGTCATTTTTCACAGAGTTAAAAAATATATTTTAAAATTAATGTGGAACAAAAAAGGGGATGAATAGCCAAAGTAATCCTAAGCAAAGTATTATAACACAGCTGGAAGGATCACACTATCCAACTTCAAACTATGCCATAAGGCTACAGGAATCAAAACAGCATGGTACTGTTACAAAAATGAACACATAGACCAGTGGAACAGAATACAAGATTCACAAATAAGTACACACACCTGCAACTATCTGATCTTTGAGAAGGCTGACAAAAATTAGCAACGGGGAAAGGATTCCCTTTCAATAAATGGTGCTGGGATACCTGACTAGCCAAATGCAGAAGAATGCAACTGGATTCCTATCTTTTACCATATACAAAAATTAACTCAAGATGGATTAAATAGTTAAATGTGAGACCTCAAGCTATAAGTATCCTAGAAGAAAAGCTAGGAAATACTCTTCTTGACATCAGCCATGGCAAAGAATGTTTGGCTAAGCCCCAAAAGCAACTACAACATAACAAAATATTGACAAGTGAGACATAAACTCTTTTGCTGAGCTTCTGCACAACAAAAGAAACTACCAATAAAGTAAACAGAAAACCTATATAATGGCAGAAAATATTAACAAACTATGCATCAAAAACGGTCTAATGTTCAGAGACTATAAGAAGCTTAAATCAACAACCAAAAACCAAATAACTCATTAAAAAAGAGCAAAGGGCATGAACAGATACTTCTCTCAAAAGAAGACATCCAAGCAGTCAAGTAACATGAAAAAATTATCAACATCACTAATCATCAGAGAAATGCAAATCAAAACAACAATGAGATGGCATCTCACACTAGTCACAATGGCTGCTATTAAAAGGTCAAAAAAGATGCTGATGAAGCTATGGAGAAAAGGGTACACTGTTGTTGGGAATGGAAAGCATTTTGGCCACTGTGAAAAGCAGTTTGGAGATTACTCAAAGGACTTACCATTCAACCCAGCAATCCCATTACTGGAAAATAGACTGTTACACCAAAAAGACACATGCATGTGCATGTTCATCACAGTTCTATTCATAATAACAAAGATATGGAATCAACCTAGGTGCCCATCAATGGTGGACTGGATAAAGAAAATGTGGTACAGATACACTATGGAAGACTGCTATGCAGCCATTAAAAAGAATGAAACTATGTCCTATGCACCAGCATGGATGGAACTGGAGGCCATAATCCTCAGAGAATTAATGCAGGAACAGAAAAGCAACTAACACATTTTAAGATGGAATCAATAAACACTGGAGGCTATTAGATGAGGGAGGAAGGGAGAAGGGTTGTGAGTTGAAAAACTATGTATTGGGTACTATGCTTATAACTTGTTTGACAGAATCAATACCCAAAACCTCCACAGAATGCAGTATATCCATATAACAAACCTGCAGACATACTCTCATATCTAAAATAAAAGTTGAAAGTTTAAAAAATAATAAATAAAATCACCAACTGGTATTTTACATTTGAAACAGAAAATTTGCATAGTTTTATTTGTGCTGAAAAATAGCAAATGCCATTTTGGAATTTACTGCATTCGTTTCTTATTTTTACTGAATCTCAGAAATAGATACATATCCATATTTTAAAATAATGTAGGCACACTTTTATGCATTTAAATAAACTTACATTTATAACATAGTGTATTCAAATATGTTTTACTTTCAGAATTGATGATATTTAAAGTATAAAGAGTGGGAAATTACATTTTCTCTTATAAACATAGATTTTGAAATTTAAGCTACTGCAAAAAAATTAATCTTTCTCTCTTTAATGGACTCAACACATTAACTTTTGCTCAATATGAAAATGTCTCTTTTTAATGTATTTGTTCAGGAAAGAAAAAGTGTTAATATACTCACTGATGCTCGCTTGCTCCTGTTCCTATAAAGTGGGTTTTGGGCATCCAAAATCAGTAGCCCCTGTTTCCCCAAATAAATTACCAATTATCCTTTTACTGTACTTATGTAACTAAATTATAAAGTGAACAAATGTACTAGAATGAGAAATGGAATAGCTCTAGGGTATTAATTTGAATGCTTTGAGAAGTCTCTATAGAGGTGAGCTGTTGAAAAATAGATGTGCATAAGACTACCATGAAATGTTTTGGGAATTAATAAAAACTTAAAGTTATGTATTAAAATTGCTTCTAATAATCATTTATCCTATTCTAACAAAACCAAAATGAAAACTTATATACAATGTCTGAGGGATGTGGCTTAGCCAGGAAAGTCTTTTTGAGTCCCCAAAACTCAAAAGAAAGGGTATAGAGTTAAGAGCTAAATCAAAAGAATGATGAATGTAGTAATACCTATGCAAATATGACTAAAGTTAGAATATCTAAGTTTTGCATATGTCTTTTTTTTTTTAATGATCCACTGCTTTGTTGGCTTACGTGATTCCGTGTTCTGATCACATTTTATAAGAGGCTTCCTCTAGAACTGAGTAAGGAGGTAGGCTCAAAACAAGTTATTTTAGGTTTTAATATCATACCAAGCCTGCTTTTATTGGAATAGATGGACAAAGCTTATCAAAAGAAAACATATCTCTAAGTGTTCATTCATTATGATTATTCCAATAGTAAATATTATATGTGAATTCAAATTCCTCAATCTTTTCAGCTTAATTCAATATGTATTGTGAGGCCAATTTAAGGCTCCTAGTTTCTAGCTTCATTTTCTAAAAATTTGTCTTTGGATCAAATCTAACACACACACACACACACACACACACACACACACACGTTCGTGCTCTCTCTCTCTCATATAACCACTTTAAGACCACATAAATATCTAGATTGGTGATGAGAGAGGAAAAGAATTATCAAGAGAATTGCAAAAACCTTCTTCTAGTTAAGCCTAAAACCATGTACAAGGAGAATGAAATGCAAATAGTAAAGTTGTTTTTATTATTTCTAATTTGCAAGCTTGGTTTATGCTGATAATGGACATTTCATGGAATAAGAAGCAAACACTCATCCTAAGATGTGGTGAATTTTATAGAAACATCATTTAAAAGTCCTTGAAAATTCTTAGTAATTAAATGAGATGAGAAGATGGATTTTTAATATACTGAATTGAAAAGGATTCTTTTAAATTCTTGAATTTAGATAACTACATCTCAGACTCATAAGCAGAATTAATGTCCTATAAGCTCACTTTTATTTTAGATTGAAATGGTAACTTTAAAAGAATATTGGAAAGGGAAAAATGCTGAGCTCTAATTCTAATGAATTATATGGAAAACAGCTCACTCACATTTCATTTCTTCTGTTGAAGAAAAAAGTCCATTTTTGCTGTGATTATACCTTTTACATACCAAGATCAGTCTGGATGATGGCTAAAAAAGCCACTAATAACTTGAAAAGGCAAATTAAAATAGAGTATATTGAAAACAGGAGGTCACAACTTCTAGAAGTATTTATCATTAAATTACTTTTTGAAGATTCTGTATGTAGGATGGGTATTTTCAATATAATAGTTTACCTTTGTTTGCCTTGAACATAAGCTAAAAGCAGAGCAATTCTATATAAAGTTCTTCTCTGTGGGTCAATTCAGTAACACAACTAATCTTCTTTGCACTGTAATTTATTTCCATTAACTTAATAGGAAAGAAAGAAAAATATAATGACCATCTAAAGTACAAAAGACATTGCATAAATATGTTTTATATCATTCTATTGTGGGAATTATTAGTTTATATTGTAATTATTTGTTTAACTATCTGCCTAAACAAACATGGGAGTATATTGTACACTCCTCAATAATAGATATTTTTTCTTTTTCTCCAACATTGATCACAGTGCCTGGTAAACACTAGATGCTTAACCAATGCTTTTGGAATGACCAAATTTAATTGAAGTTTATGTTGAAAATTTAATAGATCAAAATGGAAAAATACTATTTGGAATAGTCTTTTATCTCCAACTATTTCTTAACTTTCTGGCTTATGTAAATTTTTGAAAATATTTTGTTCTACATAATTTTTTAAAGTAAGTAAAATCTAATAGGAATGCAATATCCAAAGTTTTATTCATTTCCATTTAAATATGTTTTTAAGGTGTCTGAATAGTTCATCAGGTGTAACGATTGCCAATTAAAAAAAAATCCTAGTATCAAATAAAGCAATCTGAAGAAAAATGCGCACTGAACTAAAGGTAAGGAAAGTTATCTAGTTACCTAAATATTCATTATTGTTGGATCATATCATGGATCAATTTGCACATGCTTCTGAGTTACTAAACACATTGGTTTTAATATCACTCAAGGCCTCTGTTTATACTGAACTCTTGAAAATATTATCCTATATGTTATAAGTTTATACTCTCATGGTGATTGAGTGAATATAATATTTGTAGCATATGGATGATCCTTATGTGTTTAAGGGAACCATAAAAATACAGAATAGGTGAACTAGAATACCATCCTAATTCTTTCACTTATTTTTTCACCAGATATTTACAGAATTCCTACTGCATGTCAAGCCTTTTCTAGATGATACAGCATTGAACAAAACAGAGCTTACTTAATGTTTACCTTGTATAGTAAGAGCAAACAGGAAAGTGTTAAACACTGTTGAAAAACAACTGTATTAAATGCTGTTAAATATTAAATGAATACTATTGAAAAAAATAAAACAAAGTTTTAATATTTATTTAATGTTACTTGTTCAGCAATGGCTTCACTGAATTAAGACAGGAAAGAGATGAAAACCCTAGCCGTGGAGACAGATGAGGGAAGCGGATTTCAGAGAGATGAGATAGCAGGAGGCAGAAGCGGACCTGGTTTGTTCCGAGAGCTCCAGAAAAACCAAAATGGCAGAAGCAGAATGAAGGAAGAAGTTGAGTTGGAAAATGACCTCAAAGAGACAACAAAGGCCAGACTAAGCAGGCCTGGCAAAATGTTGTAAGAATTTGTGCTTTTACTCCCAGAGAACTAGGAAGCACTGAAGAGAAGTGACATAACTGGACACATTTTTAAAGATCACGATGCTTCCCTATGAATACAATATAGTAGAGCAAACAGCAGAGAAAGAGAGTTCATACACTGTAGTTGTTAGCACTTTGAATAGAAATTTTTTTTATCACAAGTAATTTTTTTATCATACATGATATGCCTTGTCATATGAAATATTCTTATATCAAAATCCTTTGGGATGTAATATAAAAATTGTATCCTTTCATTTTTAGAATTTAGATTACATATATATTTAATTAATGGTATGGCATATTTATTTTTATAGATTAATTGAACTCTATTAAATTTGTCTCAAAGACATAGTACCTGCAATGCCCACCAATTTTCTCTACTCTGCCCCATTTTTTTCCTCTTAATCCTGTCTTCTCCCAAAAGTACTCAACCTTCTTATGTTCTTGCTACTTTGCTTTAGAGCTTGGGTCTCATGAAGTCATTTCATGTATTTATTTAATCTGAGGAGTGACTGCTGTGACTCAGCATACCTCTTTGAAGGACATTTATTTTCTTTAAACCAGAGACAAAGTCCCTTTGCGACAAAGCATATGTAATTGTGAGGAACTGTGTTAAGGAAAACTGCCTGTGTTTCAAAGCAGGAATTTCCCAGCTCCATACCTCCATCCACGCCCCCATCGGGGGCCAGAGGGGTTTCAAAAGTGAAGTTCTTTGTCTAACTTTCCAGGTGAGCTCCTTTTGTTCAGAAAACCCACCAAAGCCCTGGGAGGAGGGGCTCTGTTGTGGGCCCAAGAAACAAATCTGGGATCAGTGTCAAAGATCCATCACTCCAGAGCAATTTTGAAATAATTCCTCTCATTGGACAGGAACGTGAACAAGGAGGGAATAACTTCAGGGTTAAAACTCCCCTGCTCCCTTCCCTATACTGATTTCCCTCTCTGGGATTCCCTCCCACAACAGCGTGGGAGCTGTCTCTCCCTCTCTCCCTCTCTCCCTATGGGATATCCCCTTCAGATTACCCTCTCACAGCAGCGTGGGAGATCTCTCTCTTTCTCTCTGTCTAATAAATCGCTTTCTGCTAAACTCTTTGGGTCTGATATTTACTTGAACGGTAAGCTCACCTCACTGCCAGGGCCCTTTTTCCTTTCCTGGGGTAAGTGAGCCCAAGAAACTGTGGACAGACACCCAGTTACATCTTTGGCAAGCAAGGGGCGGGAGCTGAGCCCCCATTGTCCCACCACCCACTTACAGTTGCAGCAGGCAGAATGGAATGTTTTAACTGAATCAAGGAAACATAAGGATATAGCCTTATGAAGGAATATATTTTTCTAAGTCTTTAAAAAAAAAATTTCCTAGCAATCCCAGACATCAGTGCCTTCTCTGTATACATATCCTTATAATTATATGGTATTAAGTTGAAGAGAAGTAAAATGCCTCTCTCCCTACAGTCAGGAGAACAGATACTATGGTGTAAGGGGCTAGTTTGCATTTTTTAAGACATTATAAAATTATGTGATTGCCAAGTAGTATGTTATCTGCTAGTAAACTTCACTCAATACCTGCCCAAATCTATACAGCTGAGAAGGGGAAAGGTTAAAATGTTAACTAGTAATAATTAAGAGAAATGTACTCTTCCTGCTCTTATTTAGTTACAAAATTTAATAGGATTCTAACCAGCTTGCAAAAAAAAAAATGTTTTACAGGAATAAAAATACCTATTTAGAAGTGAGCACCCGATTGAGACAGCTACAGAGGACCCATATTATGTAGTAATATTTAATTAATGCATTCTACTATCCACACTTACCTGCATGGGTTCCATTATTAGATTATGCTAGTGATAACTTATGAGTCCATTCCAACATGCAACAAAGATCCAGTAAAACTCTCTCAAGAGAAGGAGAGACTCACATTTCTGAGAGCCTGGCATGCCAATTGATTTACATATGCATAGAATCCCTGTGTCAAAGCAAGAAGCTGAATATTTTTAACCTTCCTTTACCTATGAGATGACTGCATTTCAAAGGTGATTAACACTTAAGGTTGTATGGCTAGATCTAGTTTCAGCTCTCTCATTTAATGCCTGGACACTTTCCACTGCACTTCAAGGGGAGTCAGTTTGCAGAAGAGCTTCTAGAATACCATATACAGTTTAAGTAGACTTTGCCCAAATACTCCGAATTGCTTTGAATTTTTAAGTGAAAGGTCCTTCTTCATTTTCTGCCTTCTATCACTCAACTTTTATCTTCTTTTTGTTTTCCCCTAGTCCACTTCACACTTTCCAGGCCTTTTTCTTTTTCTTCCTTATACGAAGTTGTCTTTTCCTTTCCACTTTCTCTTGACCCGCTTTCTTCCGACATCTTCTACAGATAAGGGGGATGTTAAGTAAGATAATCTAGGTTTAAGTGTGCAAAGTGTGTAACTGCCTTTTAACTGTGTTAACATCCTTAGCTAATGAGAGCAAACATCTCAAAGAGCCAGAGATATTAGTAAGCCCACAGGACTCAGAAGATCTTTTCCAATTTCTGTTCTCTTTACTCCCTCCACTTATTCATAATCTTTACCATCTCTGTCTTCTCACAGGAACTACTCTGCCTTGCACATTTCTCTCATCTTTATTTTTAAGAAAAAATTTAAATTATTTACTGGTAAGATACCTACTTATTTTTCAGATAGATGTTCATATTAGTTATAATTTATTAATTCCTAAATGGGTTAAAAGAGCCATTACAAGAAAATGCCGATGAAAGGAGAAAATTATTAAATTTCATTTGTTCATTTATTTATTTCAATTTATTTATTCATTTTTGAAATAGGGTCTTGCTCTGTCATCCAGGCTACAGTGCGGTGCTGCAAACACAGTCACTGCCATCTCAACCTCCCAGGCTCAAGTGATCCTACCTTAGCCTCCCAAGTAGCTGGGACTCATCAAATTTCTTGATGGAGAAAAATTTTTATCTGTTGACTAGTAAGTGAGCTCAGTTATTAGACCACATATGTGATTAAGTGAGACTATGTCTCTCTTACATAAAATCAAGTCATAAGGACTGAAACATGTATATACAATCAATGAAGTTTCACAAAAATAAATGATTTAATAAAATTAATTTTGAGAATAACACAAGTACTAATATTTTTAATATATGGGCACTAGCGTAGCCTTAGCTGAAACACAAAAACACAATTAACATATATAATATATAGGCCCAATATCATTTAATTCTTTTTAATTTACTTTTCATTAAATGAACAGATTATAAAAGGGAGGAACAACTGCCTTCTAGTCAGTTTCTTAAAACACTGACTGGCAAGGTGCAGTATTTTCATCAGAAAGTCTGTGCTGTTATTTTTTTCAACTATAGTCTATCACCTACTAGTTACAAAATCAATTTACTGGCTCATGACATGTATTTTCAATAATTTAAAGGGCAAATTTTCTAGATGGTAGTTAAATAATAATTTTGTATAATAAAAATAAATAAATAAAATTAATAATAAAATTAAGTTTGGCTTGATTTTATTATATATACATGTTAAATATTATATGAAAGTTGTCTTAATTAAATAGTGCATATATTTTATGTATGTATGTAGGTGTATGTATAACTTCTAATATAAATGTATTCTTACTGGGAACCTTAGATAAAAAATTGAACAGTTCCATACATTATATACTAAATGTGTAATAAACTTCATATAATTTCTTACAGATTTATGCCCAATGATTCTTTGTCACTTGCCACAAAATCACCAAATGACATATAGTACTAAATATGGATGGGAAAGAGTAAGGCAGGAATTAAAAAAGGATTGAAATATGTTGTTAAGCTAATATGTGTAAGAATGTAAGTGACAGTAGGTTCTCAGTGGTCATGCATGTTAATTAGTACATTCTTTTTGGGTTTTATTCATGGAAATAGAATTAAACCAGTAAAATTAGACATACTTCAGAGGTTTGTGTTTGCAAGAAAGGGTCAGAGAGAGTGGAGTTTGGGAAGTACTCTGGACAAGACAATGTTTAGGACCCTATAGGGAAGGGCTGCACTAAGCCTTGAGTTTCTGCACTGCATGGCCTATCATTTCTTATGCGACACAGCACTGACCATCATAAATAAACCAGGTGCTCATAGATCCACATGCATTTCACTGTCCTGCTTGTCCACACTCCTGTGTCATGAAATTGCTGGGCTGAGAGTTCATTCTCTAGGTAGTTTCTGTCTGCTGGTTTGTGTTGCTAGTGACTGTGGCCACAATCTTTCACTCTCCCTGCTTCCTTCTGCTACCTGAGACCTATTCAGCCTTCCTAGAAGGTGTGATGTGGGTAAACACTTTTTTCTGTGTCAGATAAGCTTCTCCATGTCCCTCTTATAGTGCCACTAAGAGGACTGATTTTTGTCTACCTGTTCAATCTCCAAGAATATTAATTTATTCTTGCAAGCTTTGATTCAACACACACATTTTTTGAAAGCCTAAAATGTCCAAACCATGTAAAAAGTGCTAGGAAGAGAAAGATACACTCATAATTCTAACACAAAATGTTAAGATATGTGATAGTGACCTAACAACTCTACTTGCAACATTAAAAGATGACTTCACTGAAGCAAGGGGCATAGGGAAGGTACAGAAATTTAATAACAAGTGAGCAGAATTAGGACCAATGTGATCAGAAAAACTAAGAAGCAGAGGCACAGATGATGCTCACACCATTGGTTCCATTCTCCAGGCACACTATTAAACTGACCAAATACCATCGTGTTTTTATAGGTTCTTTCTAGCCATTTACCTCAAATAAGGCTGAAATATCCAAACCACATATTCGCCATATTCATATTTACATTTTTATTTGTCATTCTGTTATTTGCATTTTTATTTGCCATGACTTGACTTCGGGTTTGATTATCTAGCATGTGACTTATCCAGCCAGTTCTTTATTTCTGGTTTACTTCTCATCACTGCCAACCATTTGGCCACTTTTTCTTTTCTGTCTGTGAACACTTCAAACACAAAGGTAAGCAAGAAAGTCGAGACAAAGAAACTAAAATATGTTATTTCTAATTATATAATTTGCTACTTATTTGTTCCTCAGTTAAAAATTCTAGTGGAGAAGGAATTACTACAAGTGTAAAGTTGAAATAGAGTTTGGTCTTACTTGAATTTTTCATTTAAAAATAATTTCTTCTCTGATTCCTGTGGGCAATAAAAATGTTAATACATATATTTTTCTATTGATTGTCTCAACTAAGCCTACTCAACATGGAATAACCTATTTTTAATTTTCTGTACACATTCACTAATATTAGCATGAATGACTTTAACAGTCTTTCTTATTCAAGTCACTAATATTTAAACAGCTTACAGTTTTTGTTTGTTTGTTGAGAGGGAACCTCACTCTGTCACCCAGGCTGGAGTGCAATGGCACAATCTCAGCTTACTGCAATCTCCGCCTCCCAGGTTCAAGTGATTCTTCTGCCTCAGTCTCCAGAGTAACTGGGAGTACAGGCATGCATCACCACGCCCAGATAATTTTTGTATTTTTAGTAGAGACGGGTTTCACCATGTTGTCTAGGCTGGTCTTGAACTCCTAACCTTGTGATCCACCTGCCTCAACCTCTCAAAGTGCTGGGATTACAGGCTTGAGCCACTGCGCGCAGCCTCAAATAGCTTCTGTTTTTGTAGGAAAACAAAACTTTCTATCTCAGATCATTTGAGTTTATAATGAGATGTGTTTCATAAGAGAGACAAAACTAAATTAGTGCCATATTTACTCCAAAGATATGTTTACTTTGACTTATTTTTAGTGAATTAACTTGAACTAATTGCCTTCTTATTGAAGAACATAAGTTATTTTAAAATCTGTGTATTTTCAATTGGATGAATAAAAAACTCAGTAAGAAAGGCAATTTGGGTTATTTCTCTTAAGACCTTTTATAGTATAGTAAGTCTACTCAGGATGCATCTTTGTTAATTCACAATCTTATTGCTATACCATATAAATTTATAAAATTTTAAATCTCTATATTTAAAGCAAGTATGCCAGCCAATCTTGTTCTAATATTTTAAACATATATCTCTTTGTAATCTCATAAGAAATTCAAACTTTCAATCTGCAATGTTAAACATACACTTAGAACACGTTTACTGTTTCATTGTAGTATTCATAACATTTGAATGTTGAGAAACACTAATTTACAACGTTTTGTCACATAAAACTCGGTGTTTCATCCTGAATGCATTTTAATCCATATATGAAAGCCATATGTTAATTGTATCTCACAAAATATGTAAATTAGCAATGTAGAAAGAAAAGACTTGCCTTTTCCTTCTTAAAAGTAGATTTTTGTTAATATCTACATACTTTAGACAAATGGATTTTATGGACATAGAAGGAGATATGGGTATCTGAGGATGATGGTACTGGGAACTAACAGTAGAAAGTTAGGTTGTAGCCCCTTTCTGGAGGATCTCATCTTGAATTGATTGAAACAAGTTGAAATTGATCCCAGAAGTAACGAGAAATAGAAAAGGGCTTTCAAACAAAATAAGCAAATAATCCATTATGTTTGTTTTGAGAACTGTTAAAGTGTGGGTAGACAAAATAAAAGGGAGAGTCTGGAAGCAAGATGATTGACTAGGTGCTGAGGCAATGTCTCAAGTGAGAGGCGATGCAGGCTTCAATGAAGAATATGGCAGTGAATACAGAGATCAGAGCTGGGTGATGTAGTGACAAGGTGAAACAGAATGCCCAATGAGGCTCAGTTTTACAAACCTTGTCACCTAATTATTGTCCATATTTAGAAATGTATGTAACCTTAGAGCAGATTTTTCTTATGGGATTTTGTAAAAGGTGACTAAGTAGCCACTGTCCCCAGAAAGTTTTGATAGGATCATTTATTTGGCTAATTTTAGCTGTTCTTCTCCAATACCTCTTTAACAATTTTTTCTCACACTTCTTATGTTCTTGGTGTGCATAAGAAGTGTGAGAAAAAAAGATATCATATATAAAGAATGCTGAATTTCCCTGAATAAAACCTTGAACATCTTAGGAATGAAGTGTTGATCCATTTTATACTGATCAAATATCAGAAGCTCTGGCACTGTGGACCAGGATGGAATCTAAAGAAAGGAAAAGGCTCCAAAATGGAACTCACCAAAACTTGGGGATGGGGATGTGGACCTGCATTGTTTACCTGAATACAGAACTGGAACTTAAGAATTGGTGCTGGATGGCTCTAGAGAAGACAAGGGTTACAACTGTGACCATTCAGGACCCACTATTCTGTCCTTTGTGGGCAGTTCTAGGTAACAGTTGCTGAGCATGATGATGTGAACCAGTGAAGCTATCACCTGGAGCAGGAGCCCATAGGCACGTGTGACCTGTGTTGGGACTAGAGCAGCAATAGCATCACTGCAGTGCAAACAAGCACCCAGGCCTCTCTTCAGCAGCAGCATTGACGGCAGTGAGGCCACCAGTATTTGAAAGCAAAAGTAAACTGAATCCCACTGAAGAAAATTCTCTTCAACAACATCAAGGGGAAGGTAAGACATGAAGATGGTGATGTTGGAAATGCTGTTAATAACAGTGGAAGGGTCCTCTGGACTGGGAAACAGAAGCAAGGGAGAGGAGTGACCATATAAATGAGACATGATAACTGTATTTGGATTCCAAGTGAAGAATTTTACACGTGAACAATTAGATTTCCAGCATGTGTGTACAGCAGAAGGGGAAGTCATGGTTAACAAAGTATCTAGTAGGAGGTTGGAAGAGAAGATGAGGTGCAGAAAATATAAGATGATGAAGCCATAAGAATGGAGAATATAGGAAGGAGGTGGGGTAGCTTGAGAGTTTGGATAATAAATACAATTTTGAACATTTCTGGTTTAAAGACCTTCAGGCTATTTCAGTAGATATGAAGGCATGTTGCTAAAAACTTAAATTATTTTGACAATAATGCAGGTTAAATACTGTTATTTACCTATTTTGTTCATGAATCTGAGGCAAAAAGAGAAAGTACTATTCTTCCCCCAAGCTGTTAACTAACTTTATCCAACAAGTGGTAAAGTAGTATTCCAATAGAGACAGCTTAACTCCAGGACCACTGCATTAATCTGGCAGTGTTAGAGCTGAAAGAGTATAGGCTCCAGAGGAAGAGAGATTTTGATTTAAATCTCAGCTTTGCCGCTCACCGGAGAAGAGAAGCTGAATACAAATACATTCCTTAATTTAGCTGAGACTTTAATTCTTTATCTATAAAAAGAGAAATCTGAGTTCCAATCTACAGAGCTCTGGAGAGGTTTCGTGACATAATGTGTTAAGTTTCCTATTGTCCTATAACAAATTACCAGTTAGTGGTATAAAACAGCACATATTTAATCCCCTACATTTCTGGAATTCAGAAGTCCAAAATTAAGGTGTCAGCAAGACTGTTCCTTCTGGTGACTTTAGGAGAGAATTTGCTACCTTTTCTTTTCCAGCCTGTAGAAGCCATCCACATGCCTGCATTCTGGTCCCCTCCATGGTCTTCAAGGTGCATCACTTCAACCTCTGGTTTCACTGTGACATCTTTTGCTGACTCCCATTCCTCCTGCACCCCTCTTATAAGAAGCCATGTGATTATTTGGGCCTATTTAGATAACCCAGGATGATCTCCCCATTTTAAGATCCTTAAGTTAATCCTCTCTGCAAAGCTCCTTATGCTACGTAAGGTAACACATGCACAGGTTCTTGGGGGTTAATGCATGGATAGCTTCAGTGGTAGCATTAGTCAGTCTATCAGTTTATGTACAGTAAGAGTAAGAATATCAACAATAACGATAAGTTTATTGAACACCTCTCTTGATTATCAATTATCCATGCACAGCCTTTGAGAGGAATTGGAAAGCAGTCAACATGAGATTAACTCATTAATTATAGCTATTATTATCACCATGAGCATTATTATTCACTTTTATGAGAAAAATTAATATGCATAATTCTCATAACACACCCTTTCGAATGCCCTGCCAAATAAATTTCTCACTTCCGAAAGATGACTTTTCTATCTTTCTTCTTATAAAGGCACTGGGCACAACACATAATTGCAATGTCATACTCCATCTTCAATTCCAAATCAATTATGGCTTAGCATTCCAGTTATTTCTTTGGCCAATTATTAAGCATTACCTCCCAGAAAAACCTCTCTGACAAAGTTATCTCTTAGAAATTCTTCCATTTCTGTATCACATATTCTTAAGCAATCATTACTTTATAAATTGGGAAATCTACATACAGAATCATACATGAAGTATACATGAATGTAAAAATAAAAAATAAAAATGCAAACATCACCCACTTTATAAAGTATTGCTAATCTTTTTGTAGGCTCCATGTGTCTTATTCCCTTCACTTCCCCTGCCAGAAGTAAGCAATATTCCAAATTTTGGTTTCATTATTCCTTTTATTTTCTGTGCAAATAAGATTTTCATTTTAGAATAGTTTACATTCACAAAACAGTTCTAGAGGCAGTACAGAGTTCCTTTGTACTTCTCACCCATTTCTCCATATTACTAGCATCTTACATTCTATGATATATTTGACACAGCTAAAGAATCTCTCATGATAAACTACTATGAACTAAAATCTATGCTTCATTTGGATTTCTTCAGAAGTTTTTCAGATGGTTACAATAGGGTAGTGGATTTTGGAGACAAAGACCAGAGAGATAATTATTCTCAGCACATCATATTAAAGGTACATGTTATCAACATGACTTATCACTAATCAGCTGCCTAAGGTAGTAATTGTTAGGTTTCTCCACAGTACAATTACTTTCTCTTCCCCAGTCCACTACTCTACTCTTTGAAATTAAATCACCATGTGTAGTTGGCACATAAGCAGTAAGGAGTTATAATCCACTGTCTTGATGGAACAGTGTCTACATAATTTATTTGGAGTTCTACATGAAAACTTGTCTATTTCTCCATCTGTTTAATTATTCAATAATGTATTTACATCAGTACAAACTCATAGATATTTATTTTACACTTTTGGTTATAATCCAGTATGGTTTATTCTGTTGCACAACTCATTCCAGATTTCACTATTGGAAACTCTTTCAATTGTCTTCTGAGTCCTTTTGATAAACCTTCATAGTTTTCTTTACTGAGTACATCCTTACTTTCTGGTATCACAAGACAAGACAGGATAGCCTCATCTTCTATATACCGTGCCTATAACCACACATTTCTCTAAAGAGCTCTAGTTTCTTTTGTTGGAGAATGGTAATAGAAACCAAGATCTTGGTGCTGGATGTGCTAATTTCTAATGGGGTATCACTGCTTCTAGGCCTTCTCAAGGGACAGCACTAGGAAATACATGTTGGAACACTAATTCACATGTATTCTAGCACCTAACTATAAATATTGCTTTGTAGATCTATCAGTATCTAATTAAGCTAAACATGAAGTCATATTGATGCATCCAACTCTAACCTAGTATGACAAGGTTTATTCTAGCCTTCCTCCTTGCTTTTGTGTAACTTGCTACTTCAACAGTAAGAAGCTTGGCTTCTACTGTCTGCCCACCATTTACTTATTTGTTCCATTTTCACGTACAAGTATACTGGTTTCATAATTGTTAACTTTCTAATGTGAAAACCAACATTATCAACTAGAACATAGTAGTTACATACAGTTTATTTTGGCTTTACTCTTAACAATCTCCATTCACTTCCAAAATTACTTAGGTCAGTTTAAAAAGAAAAGCAAAACAAACAAAAAAAAATTTATACCCCCTCAGTGAGATTGTTTATATATTTTTAATATATTTTTGTCATTTTGCATTTTATTAGGCATACCCTGACTTCTTAAACTAATTGTATATATTAATGCTTGCTGTTTGTGTTATACAGTTACAGAAGTTTTTAAAAATGCACAGAGTCATGTATTCACTAGTTCAATATTATGCAGCATAGTTTAACTACCCTAAAAAATCCTCAGTGTTTCATATATTTAACTCTCCCCTCTCCCAAAACCCCTGATCTATTTTTATCTCCATAATTTTATCTTTCCTAGAATTTCATATTATAAGAATAATGTAGTATATACCTCATTAAGACTGGCTTCTTTCACGTAACAATATGCATTTAAGTTTCCTCCATGTCTTTTTAAGTCTTGATAGCTCATTTCTTTATATCATTGAATAATATTATATAGATTTATTATAATTTTTCATTTACCTACTGAAAGATATCTTGGCTGCCTCCATTCTTTGATAAATAAAATTGTTATATGCTAATATGCTATTTTTTTCTTAGCATTTGCAAACTAAAATATGCCATTGATAACGTGGTTGGGCCAAGCACAGTGACTCATGCCTGTAATCACAGCAATTTGGTAGGCCTAGGCAAGTGGATCACTTGAGGTCAGGAATTTGAGACCAGCCTGACCAACATGGTGAAATCCCACCTCTACTAAAAATACAAAATTAGCCAGGCGTGGTGGCTCATGCTTGCAGTCTTTGCTACTTTCAAGGCTGAGTCAGGAGAACACTTGAACCCGAGAGACGGAGGTTGCAGTGAGCCAAGATCACATCATTGCACTCCAGCCTGGGCAACAAGAGCAAAACTCAGTCTCAAATTTAAAAAAAAATGTGATTGCTTGATTGCTGTGGTTTTAAATCTAACTCACTGAAGCCCACAACTGAAAATTCACCATAATGCTTAATCTAAAATTAACTATTTTCCAACACTTATAAAGGGTCGGTTTGGAGAATAGATAGATTGGGTGGTATTGTTATTTCAGAGACATGCTAATAATTTATCTAATTTTCCATCATATTTCCTTATTTTAAAGAAAATCATTAGAATGCTTCATCCCTTTTCCACATGAAGTTAACTTGTAATAATGTCCCCAATGAATGTTAATTTCAAGTTATCTGATGGCCATTGAGAATAAAAGTTTAGAAAAAGCCATGTAATTACTGTTTCCTCTGTTTTATTAAGTTATTGGAAGCTATTGTCTGTTATATCTTTCAAAATGTCTCTTCATATTGTGACACACAGCTTTTCTAGTTAAATGCAGGGAAGTGTTGCTATCTGAGCATTTTCCCTTATTATGTTTCCTCATGCTTATTACCTTTGGCAGCCACACTTTTAAGTCAAAATCTATTAAGTTCAACATTCTGTTTTAATAAGTACTATTTGCGTAAGTTTTAGTATGATAATTTACTTTCTACTGTATGGTTTTTGATATTTTATCCATACTTGAATAATCCTATAGTTTATATACTGTATTTTTCAAAACTTAAAGGAGACAGGGTATGTATTTACTAAATACATACATCTCCACATTTTAAAAATAACTTTAAAGAGTTTATATAAATAATGGGTTCATATTTCAAAAATAAAATTTTAAATGTATATAATAAAGCAATATGGATGAGAGATGTTCAGGTGAGTATGTCCCAAAACGATAGATGACTTTTTTTTTTTTTTTTTTTTGAGATAGAGTCTTGCTCTGCTGCTCAGGCTGGAGTGCAGTAGTGGCATGATCTCAGCTCACTGCAGCCTCTGCCTCCTGGGTTCAGACAATTCTCTGCCTCAGCCTCCCAGATGAAATATTTTTGAAATGCCTTTTAAAATTCTTGCTTAGGTGGTGAGAAAGCAACTATATTCCTTGGAGGTCAGAAACTATAATAAAATAGTAATCCATATGTGCTTACCATATCAAATGCTGAAACTGGCATTTACCCTGGAGATATTTTTTGATAGCTGTTGACCTAGATTTGACATATAATGACCAAAGTGCTTGAGGGATATGAAGCAAAACCTGGAACCTCAGCAAATAGATTAAATTTAAAACCAACATTAAAACCCTATATAAGCCCCCACAAAAGGCAACACACTCTGCAAATAAACTAGTTTAAAAAAATTGCTCTGATAAGAAAGACAATGGAAAAAGAATTAAAAAGTTTCCTCTAAGAACTTCTGACCATAATTCTACATTTAAACAAGTTTAGAGTTGTAAGTAACAATACCAATATAGTTCAAAATAACTGAACTAAAATCTGAAATGTCAAATCTGAAATTCTCTTTTAATTGATCCCAAATTAGTGTTCCCACTAATGTGTATTTCCAGAAACAAAGTGATTAGGAGATGAAAGATACAGAAGTTTAACAGAGAGAAAACATTTAGGAGGGAGATGAAAGGGAGAAGTTAACACTGAAAGCCAATAATGGGTAGGACTTTCCAGAATTGATTAATGATGTGAGTTTACCTTTTTAGGAAACTCAAAGAACACCAAAGATACATTTTTTTTAAAGTATGCAATGAGGCAAATGGTAGTGAAACTGCAGAAATTACAAAAGGAGTCAAAGAGTAAAGATATTCTACACAAAAAACTGACACTTAAAATGACAGTGACTTTTCAACAATAATGGAAGCCAGCAGGCATTAGAGAGAAGGAAAACCCTTGTTTGTGAAGCCAGAAAGATACTCCCCAGAAACTATTTTCTACAAGTTAGAGAGAGAATGAAGATATTTAGAGACAGATGCAGACTCTTCATAAATAAACCTAAAAATCTAATATTCCTCAAGCATCACATAACTTCTATACTTAAAAAATAAAGAAAAATATCTGAGAAGGAAGGTCTATAATGCTGGAAATAATAGAGATCATACAAATTAGAAAACATATAAATCTAAATGAACACTAACTGTATTAAACAATAATAATGCCTAATTTGTAGCATCAAAATTAATATATGTAAATATATTTCTGGATAGTAAAGCCACTTATGTTAACAGTAGGTAGCTAAGGGTAACGCATGCCAAGGATCTTCGGTTTACAAGAAAGATGTTAAAAATACTGCATAACTTTAGGCTTTTAGATGTTAAATTTGCACGTGAAAATATTTGGGGTAAACACTAAAGACAGAAAATGATTGAATTCTGTAAGACTAGTAGAGAGGAAGAAATAAAATAGAAAGGGAGAGCCTTAGCTCGATGAACACAGGCCAAAAGTTAAAAAAACTACTTAGAAAAGTCAGGACAAATATAAAGTAAAAAGTGAAATACAGAATTGTTCTCAACTAAATTTATAATTCAATAGAGGTAAAGGCAAAAAATATTTTAAGTAAAAAAGATTATCGGATTGGATTATAATGAATTACATGATAGTCTAATAGACATGTAATGCATAAAGACATCTAAGGTTCGAATAATAGGGTGAAAAACTACATAAAAGGTAAACAAAATAAAAATGGGTACAGCTATTCTTACTGGACAAAATAGACTTTAGTTAAAATATTTGTTAGAAATAAATACATAGTGATTTAAATTTCCATTCACTGGAAAGAGAGAACAATACCAAAATCATATACCCTAAAAATTTAGTCTCAACATACTTAAAGCAAAAATAGATATAGCTACCGTCAGTACGAAAAGACAGACTTAATGAAAATTATCAAGGTCATCATATATAAGGATGACACAGAAAACTCAATTATGTTTCTATATCATTCATTCACTTAAATATTTATTGAGTGTCTCTTACATGTCACACATTGTTGTGGATAGTAGGGGTATATCAGTAAGCAACACAAACAATTAACCCTGCTTCCAAAATATTGAGGAGGATTTAAAAAATAATAATAATAAAAAAAAAAGAAAGTATGTATGTTAGTTGATGAGAACTGATAAAGCTAAACAAGGCACTATTTATCAGGGAATCAATCTAACAGGTGCATGACTTGTATGAAAAATATTACAAATATGTTATGAATAAGTGAAAAATTGGAATCAAGTGTTATTTATAATAAAATGAATAAACTGTGTTACATTTTATACAGTGCAATAATATACAGAAGTCAAAATTAAGAACATACAGTAACATGCATCCACCAATATGATTAGCAAAACATTTTTAAGCAAAAATGTCACCATACAATATAGTTCCATTTATAAAATTTTGGGAAAAAAAGCAACTAAACAATAAATTGCTAATATATCCTATTTGGTAAAACCACACAGAAACCTACCACACTCCTATTAGAAGTACTAAAATACAATTTGACAATATCAATTACTGGTAAAAATGTGGAGCAACAAGAACACTCATTCATGGATAGTGAGAAGACTATGTTCAGCTTTACAAGATGCACATGTTAGATTTATTCCCAGATAAATAGTGCCTTGTTTAACTTTTTTCAGTTCTCATCAACTAACACACATATTTATCTTGTTTTTTTTTTATTTTATTTTTTATCCTCCTCAATATTTTTGAAGACAGGGTTAATTGTTTGTGTTGTTTACTGATACACCCTTACTACCCACAACAATGTGTTACATGTAAGAGACCCTCAATAAATGTTTAAGTGAATGAATGATACAGAAACATAATTGAGTTTTCCATGTCATCCTTATATATGATGACCTTGATAACTTTCATTACAAAGCTGAACATAATCTTACCACGCAATACAGGTCTCATGTTCCTAGGCATGTACTCAATTGATACGCAAACTTCTATATGTAAAAACCTGCAAACAAATACAGTAGATTTATTCATTGAAAAACTGTTTGATAACTTTATTTAATATCATACATACAAAGAATTTCAAAATACAAAGTCAAAATTGAAGAAACAATACTAAAAATATTTGAGAGAAAATATAGTAATTATGAAGAGTACCTTTGGACTTATGTGGAGGTGTTACTATGTTGCGTTCTATAAAAATTATAGATTTCAACTGTCTTCCTATAAATTTCTGAAAGTATTCCTGGTTCAGAAATGTATTATACAACAATGTATTGTCAGCATAATTTTATGTTCCAATTTTGTTAAAGGACTCCTTATTCAATAAATGATGCTGGGTTACTAGGCTAGCCATACGCAGAAGAATGAAACAAGACTCCTATCTCTTACCATATACAAAAATTAGCTGAAGATGGATGAAAAATATAAATGTCAGACCTCAATTATAAAAATCCTAGAAGAAAAGCTAAGAAACACCTTTCTAAACATTGGCCCTGGGAAAGAATTTATGACTGTCCTCAAATGGAATTGCAACAAAAACAAAAATTGCCAAGTGGGACTTAAGTAAATTCAAGAACTTCTGCACAGCAAAAGAAACAATCAACAGAGAAAACAGTTAACCTACAGAATGGCTGTAAACATTCCCCAACTATGCAAGTGAAATAGGTCTAATATTGAGAATATCTACTGTTGTTAGGAATACAAATTAGTTTAGTCATAGTTATGGAGATTTCTCAAGGAACTGAACATAGAACTACAACTTGACCCAGCAATCTCATTACCGGATATATACCCTCCCTAAAAATAAATCATTCTACAAGAAAGACACATGTACTTCTATGTTCATTGCAGCACTATTCACAATAACAAAGATATGGAATAAACCTTGATGCCCGTCAGTGGTGTACTGGATAAAGAAAATGTGGGTGTATACACCGTGGAAGAATACTATGCCGTCATAAAAAAGAATGAAACCATGTCCTTTGCAGCAACGTACATTCAACTGGAGACTATTATCCTAAGCAAAATGAAAGAACAGCAAACCAAATACTACATGTCCTCACTTGTAAGCGGGAGTTAAACAATGAGCACACATGAGAATAAAGATGGAAACAATAGACACTGGGGACTACTACAGGCACGAGAGAGGGAGGGGGCAAGGGTTGAAAAATTATTAGGTACTCTGCTCACTACACCTGGGTGATGCGATCAATTGTACCCCAAACCTCAGCATTATGCAATACAGCAATACACCCATGTAACAAACTGGTAAGTGTCCCGTGACTCTAAAATGAAAGTTGAAGTTAAAAAAAAGAACAAAAACTAAAACACAGGGTCAGGTATTACAATCCTACGTCTCTAAAATACTAAAATATGTAAGTAAAACAGTGTAACATGATCAAAACAATGAAATTTTTCCTTTGTAAAACATTCATACAGTTATAGTAATAAAAAATGTCAGTTTTTCCATATTGCATGACAGATAATCAATCTTTTTTTTTCTACTTGTAATAAAATGTTTCAGGTGTGTTAACTGCTCTGCAGTTTTTGGCATTAATCTTTCAGAGCTAAATTATGGATACAGTATCTGTAAATATAGAAAGCGAACTGTCAAAGTATCATAAATATATAAATCATTGGCAATGCTAACTAACTTTATCAATTAATAGATGATTATAAAACTAATTTTTTTTTTGAGACAGAGTCTTGCTCTGTTGCCCAGGCTGTGGTGCAGTGGCATGGTCTCTGCTAACTGCAACCTCCAACTCCCAGGTTCAAGTGATTCTCCTGCCTCAGCCTCCCAAGTAGCTGGGATTACAGGCACCCACCACCACACTTGGCTAATTTTTTGTATTTTTAGTAGAGGCGGGGTTTCATCATATTAGCCAGGCTGGTTTTAAACTCCTACCTCATGATCTGCCTGCCTCAGCCTCCCAAAGCTCTGGGATTACAGGTGTGAGCGACTCCACCTGGCCCATAAAACTAAATTTTTTAAATTACTATTTAGATATAATGATGTCCGTCTATAGGAACTTATTAAAGTAAAACAGAATAGATTTATATAACTGCGACTATAGAGCCAGTAAAAAAGTGACAATATGTATTACTAGCACTGAAATTTTCAATAAGATATATATTTTTGGAATAATGAGTCTCAGACATATATATACATTCCTGTGTTTTTTAAAGAATATGCATAAATAAGCATATGTAAAACTTATCAAACCCATATCTGTGTTTCTGGAGACTGGGTAGGATTGTGGTAGTGAGGAAAAAGTGTACAAAGATATACATGGAGTGAATACAAATCTACACTTTTTTTCTTTTTTTACAATGAACTCATGCAGAGCTTATTTTAATAGTTTTTAAAACAAGCTGGGCATAATACAATTAAGATCAAGATTCAAAAGTAGGATACGTGGAAAGGGCTCATGTTTCTTAAAACGTGTTTTACTCATAGGCGGGTGTTGAACAATAAGAACACGTGGGCACAGGGAGGGGAGCACTACACACTGGGGTCTGTTGGGGGGAAATAGGGGAGGGACAGCGAGGGGTGGGGAATTGGGGAGAGATAGCATGGGGAGAAATGCCAGATATAGGTGAAGCAGAGGAAAGCAGCAAATCACACTGCCACATGTGTACCTATGCAACAACCTTGCATGTTCTTCACATGTACCCCAAAACCTAAAATGCAATTAAAAAATAAAAAGAAAAAAAAACCTCTAAAACAGACAATACTACAAGGTGGCAATGGATTGTACCATTTGAGTGGTTTGAGTGCCAGTTCCACTGCAGTATAATCGAACACTAGATAGATTTCTAAAGTTTTTGATTCTAGTTCCCGGCTCCCTGATGGTACCTCTGGACCCACCTGGGGCCTAGGGTATCTCACCAGCCCTGAAGGGAAAGACACAAGCCTGGTGGGCTTTGCCACCTGTTGATTGTAGAGCCCCAGGGCCTTGAGCAAAAAAGAGGCCATAGCCTGGGAGTGGTTACAGCAGGCCCTGGACAAGACTCAGTGCTGTGCTGGCTTCAAGTGTGACCCAGCATAGTTCTAGTGGTGGCGGCCACAGGGTGCTTGTGTCCCTTCACCCCCAGCTCCAAGTGGCTCAGAACAGAGAGTGAGAGAGAGAGAGACTCTATTTGTTTGGGAGAAAGTAAGAGAAGAAAAGAGTCTCCCTGGTAATTCAGAGAATTCTTTCAGATCTTGTCCAAAACAATCAAGGTGGTACTTCTATGAGTCTGCAAGAACCACAGCATTGCTGGGTTTAGGGTGCCCCCTAAAGCAGATGCAGCTTAGATCACAACACCCAAGTTGTTTTTGAATGTCTGGAAAGTCTTCTCAAGAAGAACAAGTTCAAACAAGCCTACATTGTGAAGACTACAATAAATACCTAACTCATCAAAACCACAGATGAACATCAACATGCTACAAGACCATCAAGGTCTTCATGACATCACCAAATGAACTCAACAAGGCACCAGAGACCAATCTTAGACAAGATCTGAAAGAATTCTCTGAATTACCAGGCAGAGACTCTTGTTTTCTTCCCTTACTTTCTCCCAAACAAATGGAATCTCTCTCTCACCCTCTGTTATGAGCCACCTGAAGCTGAGGGTGGAAGGACACAAGCACCCTGTGGCCGCCACCACTAGAACTATGCTGGGTCACACTTGAAGCCAGCACAGCACTGAGTTTTGCCCAGAGCCTGCTGTAACCACTCCTAGGTTATGGCCTGTGTTTGCTCAAGGCCCTGGGGCTCTGAAATATGTAACCTTTCAGACAGATGATTCAAAAGAGCTGTTTTGAGAAATCTCAATTAAATTCAAGGTACCACAGAGGAAGAATTCAGAATTCTATCACATAAATTTAACAAAGAGATTGAAATAATTATAAAGAATCAAGTAGAAATTTTGGAGCTGAAAAATGCAATTTGCATACTGAAGAATGCATCAGAGTCTTTTAGTAGCAGACTTGATCAAGCAGAAGAAAGGATTAGTAAGCTTGAAGATGGACTATTTAAAAAATACACAGTCAGAAAAGACAAAAGAAAAAAGAATTTAAAAAAAATGAAGCCTGTCTACAGGATCTAAAAAATAGCCAAGGACAAATCTAAGAGTATTGGCCTTAAAGAAGAGGTAGAGAAAGAGGTAGGGGTTATTCAAAGGGATAATAGCAGAGATCTTCCCAAACTTAGAGAAAGATACCAGTGTCCAACTACAAGACAGTTATAGAACACCAAGCAGATTTAACCCAAAGGCATTTAATAATCATACTCCCAAAGGTCAATGATACAGAAAGGATCTTAAAAGCAAAAAGAGAAAATAAATAAATAACCTACAGTGGTGCTCCAATACATCTGGCAGCAGACATTTCAGTGGAAACCTTTTAGACCAAGAGAAAGTGGCAGGATATATCCAAAATGCTGAAGAGAAACAGTTTTTTACCCTAGAATAGTATACCTGGTGAAAATATCCTTCAAACATGAAGAAGAAATTACTTTTCCCAGACAAACAAAAGCTGAAGAATTTCATCAGCACCAGACCCATCCTACAAGAAATACTAAAGGCAGTACTTTAATCAGAAAGAAAAAGATGTTAATGAGCAATAAGAAATCATTGGAAGGTACAAAACTCACTGTAAGCATACAGAAAAACACTGAATATTGTAACACAGTAACTATAGTGTGTAAATTACTCTTAAGTAGAACACAAAATATGAACCAATCAAAAATTATAACCAGAATGACTTTTCAAGACATAGTACAATAAGATATAAACAGAAACAACAAAAAGTTAAAAAGCATGCGTACGAACCTAAGGCATAGTCTTCATTAATACTTTTCTTTTTGCTTCTGTGTTTGTTTATGCAAACAGTGTTTAGTTGTTTTCAGCTTAAAATAATGGGTTATAAGATAGTAATGGCAAACCTCATGGTAACTAACATCAAAAAACATATAACAGATACACAAAAAATAAAAAGCAAGAAACTAAATCATACAACCTGAGAAAATAAGGAAGGAAAGAAAGAAGGAAGAAAAGACCACAAAACAACCAGAAAACACATAACAAAACGGCAGGAATAAGTCATTATTTATCAATAATAACACTGAGTGTAAATGGACTAAACACTCCAATGAAAAGGCAGAGTGCTCAGAGCTCGGTGGCTCACGCCTGTAATTCCAGCACTTTGGGAGGCCTAAGCGGTTGGATCAACTGAGGTCAGGAATTTGAGACTAGCCTGGCCAACATGATGAAACCCTGTCTCTACCAAAAAATACCAAAATTAGCCGGGGATGGTGACGGGTGCCTGTAATACTCTGGCGGCTGAGGCAGGAGAATCGCTTGAACCCGGGAGGCAGAGGTTGCGGAGGTTCCAGTGAGCCGGGATCGTGCCATTGCACTCCAGCTGGGGTGACAAGAGCAAAACTCCGTCTAAAAACAACAACAACGACAACGGAGTGGCTGAATGGATAAACAACAACAACAGCAAGAACCAATTATCTGTTGCTTAAAGGAAACATACTTCACCTGCAAAGATACACTTAGCCTGAAAATAAAGGGATTCAAAAATACATTCTATGCCAATGGAAACTAATAAAAAGCAGGAGTAGCTGTATTTATATCAGATAAAATAGATTTTGAGACAAAAACTATAAGAAGAGAACAAGAAGGTCACTATGTAATGATAAAAGAGTCAATTCAGCAAGAAGATATAATAATTGCAAATATATATGCACCCAATACTAAAATACCCAGACATATAAAGCAAATATTAGAGCTAAAGAGACAGATAGGGCCGAATACAATAATAGCTGGAAACTTTAACTCTCTACTTGCAGCATTGAACAGATCTTCTAGGTAGAAAACCAACAAAGAAACCCTGGACTTGTTCTGCACTGTAGACCAAATGGACCTCATAGATATTTACAGAACATTTCATTTAACAGCTACAGACTACACATTCATTTCCTCAGCACATGGATCATTCTCAAGGATAGAGTATATGTTTGGTCATAAAATAAGTCTTAAAACATTCAAAAAACCTGAACTAATATCAAGCATCTTCTCTGACCACCATGGAATAAAACTAGAGATCAATAACAAGAAAAATTTTGGAAACTATACAAATATGTAGAAATCAAACAATATGCTCCTGAATGACCAGTGGGGTCAATGAAGAAATAAAGAAGGAAATTGAAAAATTTATTAAAACAAATGATAATGGAGACACAACATACCAAAACTTGTAGCCTACAGCAAAAGCAATACTAAGAGCGAAGTTTATAGCTATAAGTGGCTACATCAAAAAAGAAGTACTTTAAATAAACAACCCAATGATGTGTCTTAAAGAACTAGAAAAGCAAGGGCAAACCAAGCCCATAATTAGCAGAGGATAAGAAATAATAAAGATCAGAGCAGAAATACGTGAAATTGAAATAAAAAAAATACAAACGATCAATGAAACCAAAAGTTGGTTTTCTGGAAAAGTTTAGCCAGGCTAAGAAAGAGAAAGAAGATCCAAATAAATAAAATCAGAGATGTAAAAGGAGACATCACAACTGATATCGCAGAAATTCAAAGGATCATCAGTGGCAATTATGAACAACTAAATGTCAATAAATTAAAAAGTCTAGAAGAAATGGAAAAATTCCTAGAGACATATAACCTACCAAGATTGAGCCATGAAGACATACAAAATCTGAACAGATCAATAACAAGTAACAAGAATAGGAAAAAACTAATATCTTTTCCTCTAAGATCTGGAACATAACAAGGATGTCCACTGTTATTCAACATAGTCCTGGAAGTCCTAGCTAGAGCAATCAGACAAGAGAAAGAAATAAAAGGCATCCAAATTAGAAAGGAAGAAGTCAAGCTATCCTTGTTTGCAGATGCTATGATGTTATATTTGGAAAAACCTAAAGACTCCACATAAAATCTACTAGGACCGATAAACACATTCAGTGAAGTTGCAGGATACAAAATCAACATACAAAAATCAATAGCATTTCTATATGCCACCAGTGAACAATCTGAAATAGAAATAAAAGTAATCCTGGTTGGGCGCGGTGGCTCATGCCTATAATCCCAACACTTTGAAAGGCCAAGGCAAGTGGATCATGAGGTCAGGAATGTGAGACCAGTCTGGCCAACATAGTGAAACCCCATCTCTACTAAAAATGCAAAAAATTAGCTAGGCATGGTGGCAGGCATCTGTAATCCCAGCTACTTGGAAGGCTCAGGCAGGAGAATCACTTGAACCCGGGAGACAGAGGTTGCAGTGAGCCAGACTCTAGCCCGGTCGACATTGTGAGACTCCATCTCAAAAACCAAAAAATAATCCTCTTTATGATAGCCACAAATAAAATTAGGAATTGACTTAATCAAAGAAGTGAACAATCTCTATAATAAAAACAATAAAACACTAATGAAAGAAATTGAAGACAACACAAATGTAAAGATATTTTATGTTCATGGATTTGAAGAATCCATGTCATTAAAATGTCCATACTACCCAAAGCAATCTACAGATTCAGTGCAATCCCTATCAAAATATCAATGACATTCTCAACAGAAATAGAAAAAAAAACCCTAAAATTTATGTGGAACCACAACAGACGCAAAGCTATCCTAAGCAAAAAGAACAAAACTGAAGGAATCACATTAAGATGAATTCAAATGATATTACACAGCTGTAGATCCAAAGCAGCATGATACTGGCATAAAACCAGACATAGAAACCGATGGAGGAGAATAGAGAACCCGGAAACAAATCCACACACCAAAGGTGAACTCATTTTTGACAAAGGACATCCAGTAGGAAACAGTGTCTTCAATACATGGTGCTGGGAAAACTGAATATCCATATCTAGAAGAATGAAACTAGACTCCTGTCTCTCACCATCTACAAAAATCAAATCAAAATGAATTAAAGACTTAAATCTAAGATCTCAAACTATTAAACTTCTACAAGAAAACATTGAGAAGACTTTCCAGGACATTAGTCTGGGCAAAAATTTCTTGAGTAATACCCTGCAAGCACAGGCAACCAAAGCAAAAATGGTCAGAGTCACATCAAGTTAAAACGCTGTACAGCAAAGAAAACGATCCGCAGTTAAGTGAGAACCCACAGAATTGGAGAAAATATTTGCAAACTACCTGTCTCATAAGGGATTAATAACTAGAATAGATAAGGAGCTCAAACAATTCTATAGGAAAATAATCTTATAAATTGATTTAACATTGGCAAAAGATTTAAATAGACATTTCTCAAAAGAAGATATACAAATGGCAAACAGGTATATGAAAGCATGCTCAATGTTATTCATTGATCATCAGAGAAATGCAAATCGACACTACAATGAGATATCATCTCTTTCCAGTTAAAATGGCTTATATCCAAAAGGCAGGCAATGACAAATGCTGGAGAGGATGTGGAGGAAAGGGAACCCCCTGCCACTACACCGTTCATGGGAATGTAAATTAGTACAACCACTATGGAGAACAGTTGGGAGGTTCCTCAAAAAACTAAAAATAGAGCTACCATATGATCCAGCAATCCCACTGCTGGATATATACCCAAAAGAAAGAAAATCAGTATTGGAAGAGATATTTCCCATGTTGGTTGCAGCACTGTTCACAATAGCTAAGATTTGGAAGCAAATTAAGTGTCCATCCAAAGATGAATGAAGAAAGAAAATGTAGTGCTTAGACAGAATGAAGTACAAGTCAGGCATTAAAAAGAACGAGATCCTGTCATTTGCAACATGGAACTGGAGATCACTATGCTAAGTGAAATAAGCCAGGCACAGAAAGTAAACATCACATATTCTCACTTATTTGTGGGATTTAAAAATCAAAACAAACTCATGGACATAGAGTAGAAGAATGGTTACCAGAGGCCGGGAAAAGAGTAGGGGGATTGTAGGGGAGTTGGAGATGGTTAATGGGTACAAAAAAAATAGAAAGAATGAATAAGACCTAGTATTTGATGGCACAATAGGGTGCCTATAGTCAATAATAATTTCATTGTACATTTGAAAATAACTGAAAGAGTATAATTGGATTGTTTGCAACACAAAGGATAAATGCTTGAGGGGATGGATACCCCATTTTACATAATATGATTATTACTCTTTGCATGCCTGTATCAGAACATCTAATGTACCCTATAAATACATACACCTACTATGTACCCCAAAATTAAAATTAAACAATTTAAAAAGTTTTAAAAGGTGTAAGTTGCAAATAGAATGTTTTTAGGCATAGTTTCAATGTGAAGAAAGCAATTTCTATGTTGGAAGAATGTGGATTAACTATACAAAGGATTAAATTCCTTAAGAGAAAAGGGTGTGTGGAGGAACAAAACATCATGCACAGCAATGAAGAGCTTATTTGGTCATCTGCTTTGTCACTTTCAGATAATGAAATCAGAAGATAAGCATCTTGATGCATCATACAGAGTCTCCTTTCAAATAAAGTTACGAAAATGGGGATGGCATCTCATTTCCTGAAATACATCAATGCAGGTTAGATAACTCATTAAATATAACTTCAGTTTTCAGGACAAGGATTTAGTGAGCAAGACAATCTAACATATTATTTTATTAATTTTAAAAGCTTTTTCCCCCAATAGAGATGAATAAATTGTTTAAGCAAGTCAATAGAAAAAAAAAAGAAAACCCAGCTGTCAATAACGGGTAGGTTACTTTAGAGACATGGCAGAAAAAGTATAGCAGTGTTCCTCCAACTAAATGCCAAGAACATTGGGGTAAATTAGAAAAGAGGAAATGTTTGGGGGTAGGTATTTGGAAGGAACAGTGGTTGATGGCAGTTTTAGAACAGAAGATCGCTTAGAGGGACGTGGGAGGGTCTTAGGTTGGCAGAATAGTCAAGGTGATCCATGTGCTGGGCTGGAGGGTTCCAAGAGAGGCAGATGAGGCACACGGACAAGTGAGGGTCCTCAGCTTCTAGCGGCAAGACGGGTCTCATAAAACCACAGCACACACAGTGGGGTTGACACTTCTGTAGTCTGTCAAAATGAAGACAAGGAAATAAGCACATACGTTTTAATGAATATTATTTTATTATTATTATTGTCTTTTGGCTGTGAGACCCCACGGTGTATCGCGTAGCTGTGGAGTCTACCACCAGGTTTCAAATTCTGGCCCTGCTTTTCCTAGGACAAATTACTAAATCATTCAGTCTGTTTTCTCACGGGTGCAATGGGACTGTAAAATCAGGGCTGTAACAAGGACAAAATTAACTAAATTTGTAAAGCACCGAGCCCATATAACTATTATTATTTTTATTCTTATTATGTAACGGGGCGCTAAATAGATGATGCGTTATACTCACCATTAATTTTGTGCTGTACTCCAGTGTAGGGTTATGATTACATAAGGGCATTTTACACATTCAGAAATGCTGACACTGGGCCCTTACTTTTAACTTTTTGTGAAATTTGGTATGTTAGGGTCTAAGTTTTGCTAGTGATTAAATGTTGAAACATGAATTTCATAAGGAAGGAAATAACATATGCTTTTATTCATTTAATTTTATTTGAATATCAAAAAGATATCTTAGCTTTTTATATTCCTTCAGCTCTCATTCAACAAATGTCTATTGAAGGCCTCCTGTGTGCCAGGCACTGTTCTAGATGCTTGGGAGATAGATTCCTGCCCTCCTAAAAGATTTATGAAAACCTAAAGGACAACTTGGTAGCTTATGCTTTTTATAAGCAATTTCTCAGATATTGGGGCTCAAAAAAATTCTGGTGGGGGGCAGGTGCAGTGGCTTATGTCTGTAATCCTAGCACTTTGGGAGGCCAAGGCAGGCAAATCACTTGAGGTCAGGAGTTAGAGACCAGACTGGCCAACATGGCGAAACCCTGTCTCTACTAAAAATACAAAAATTAGCCAGGCATAGTGGTGTGCCTGAAATCCCAGCTACTTAGGAGGCTAAGGCAGGAGAATTGCTTGAACCTGGAAGGTGGAGGTTGCAGCAGTGAGCAAAGATTATGACACTGCACTCCAGCCTGGGCAACAGAGCAGGATTCCATCTGAAAAAAAAAGAAAAGAAAAATTCTGGGAGAAAACGTATTTCACAAAATATGATACAAAGTTCCCTTCTCCCAAATGATAAGAAGATGTGGGATGAGCAAAACCAAATCTTTATGTAGCATTTTGTGTCATAGAAGTTGGTCATTATCAGATGCTGAGATTCAGGGTTTATCACTGTGGAAATAAACACACAGAAAATGAGGGGTGTGAAAATAAGACAAAAAATAATCCTGGAAGATTGCCCAAACAATAATTAAGCCAAATAATTGAAAAATATTAAAGACTTAAAATGTATTACAGATAAGAATAAACCATTTTAATGAAGTCCAGGGTCCCTGATTTCTCAGTATAAAAACCAGGGATTACAATTCATTGAAAATCAGAAGAGGAGAAAAATCCTGAAGTGTAGGCTGGGCACGGTGACTCATGCCTCTAATCCCAGCACTTTGGGAGGCCAAGGCAGGCGGATCACGAGGTCAAGAGTTTGAGACCAGCCTGACCAACATGATGAAACCCCATTTCTACTATAAATACAAAAATTAGCCAGGCATGGTGGCCCACACCTGTAATTACAGCTACTCAGGAGGCTGAGGCAGGAGAATTGCTTAACTCAGGAGGCAGAGGTTGCAGTGAGCCGAGATTGCACCACCGCACTCCAGCATAGGCCACAGAGCGAGACTCCATCTCAAAAAAACAGACAAAAAAACCCCCCAAAACTTAAAATGTATAAAGTGTTTATAATCTATGCATTGTCCATATTCAATCTTATTTAAATTTCACTGTCAACTCTGAGGAAGATTTTATCTTCTTCACTTAATGGCAGAGAACTTAGAATTGGAGGAGGCGGTAACAGTCTCCAATTATATTCCAACTGGGGTCCAGTTATATTCCAACTGCTGGAGAGAGGGCGTGAACTTACCCTACTTGGTTGCAGATCCTAAACATGTCTTTAATAAATAGCATGCAATCCCATGGGCTCCAAAAACTATATTTGGCTCTGAAAATGATTCATTCCCAATTTATCATAGTTTCATTTTCTCAATGCAACAATCTACCCTCATGAAAATGTTCCCTTTCTGCTTCAGGTAGGGACTGAACTAGCTACCGGGCCAGCACATTCTTCATGTATGCAAGCATTCATTCCGCAGTCTCACTCAGCACCTTTATGTTAGGCACTCTATTAGACGTTGGTGATATAAAAATAAATAAGACAGAAGCCCTACTTTCAAAGGGCTTACAGTATAATTGGACAGGAGACAGTTACTTTAGCAAATAATTATGAGATAGTAAGATATGCCAATGTGATTATTGTGAAACTCTTTTAGTTTTTCTCAATTAAATGCAGAAAATACATATTAAGTACCGACTGACAGTGTGCAAAGGAACTGTAGTTGCAGAAATATGCAAGCTCTGAAAAAGCAGTAAACTGCATAGGAAACAGTGCAACGAGGAGAAAGATACTGATGCTTGCAGACTTGGCATTTTCACAAAGACAAAACTGGCTTTGCCTGACGTGATGTTTTAGGAAAACTTACCTAAGGATTTGTCGACGTAGTTTTCAGCAAGAGCAAAATTCTCACTTGAGCTAACCAGGGGCTTAAGTGTCTTCCCCGCAGGGTGTGCTCAGGTTGAGAGATCAACGGAGCTATTTTCAGTTAGGACAAAAGCACAATTTGTTTGGCTCAACCAAAATGGTTAGAGTGTTATAACAAGGTGAACTCAAAGTAACTATTATCTGGACACCAATTTAGCATATTGCTGTGCCCTTTTTTTTTTTTTAAGCTTTTGCTGTTCTAACAAAAAGGCTTGTCTAAAGGTGTTAAAGGATATGAAACAATATTTGATTATGAATTGATATGTCTCTAATCAGGAGACCAAGTAATATCCGGAATTATTAAATTAGATAAAAACATGTATGAGGTTAAGTGCAGCTACTATTAGATTATTGCTCCAAGATTATGTTTTGTTTTGTTTTGTTTTGGAAGATTAGTCCTTTGTATCTAAAGTTCTGTTTTTTTATTTTAATTTTAACTTGTGTTAACCTGTATATTAGGCATTTAAGATAATCAATAGAATTTGAAGTCACATGTCTCCATCTGTTAACCAAAATAAAAATGCTAAGATACATGATATCTATGGAAAATGGATTTGAAAATGTCTAAGTGTTCTAAGTAAAGCTATAAACTCTGAGTACTTTTTTTAGAGTTGAAAGAGTTAATTAAAAGAAATTTTTGAATCAGAGAAAACTCAGTTCCATCTTCATGTCTGCTTAAAATGAGACCTTAAATTCTATTGAAATAGAATTTGACACAATTCAGGTCAGATTTCCTATCAACACCACCTTGAGCTCTGGGACACGTCTGTCTAATTAAGGGACTTCCTTCATTAGTCACCCTGTGTCCAGCAGGCTAAATCCAAATCTGTGGAGGAAAAGCAATGAGATGTTTTAAACCATGATGAGAACATCACAAATAATCAATTTCTATGGCATTGCCAGCTACCTGGTGAAGGAAAAGTCTATAAATGGAAGAATATATTGCAGAACTCCAGCCCGCCTACGGGGCATTGATTCTTTGCAGTGTGCATAGATTACTGGGTTTAAAGAGAGATTCCTAATGATGCTCACCTTTAATTTTTCCCCTCAAATAAAAAGAAAGCGAGTTGCCCATAAAGGCCTCAGTATAAGCAAATGAGTGTCTTTATGGTTGTAAAGATGTATTGTGAGACTTTTCACAAAAATAGGAAACGAGCAAACTGCTTGGGAGTAATTAGACGTAATCTGATGCATGCAACCTCATAAAGGAGGAAGAGCTAATTACAATTACAATGCACCATGCTTAGAAACATATTTATTGTGCTTATTTTTAAGATGTTTACTTCACCTGAAAGAAAAGGCCTACAAAAGCATTTCTGTGTAATCAAAACACAGATCTTCTTTTACCAACCACATTTATTTCAATTTCTAAAGTTCATGGCAGACAGCATTTTAATCCACATTAACCTTTGGAATCCTTCTATGTTCCCAAATGACCGTCACTTTAAGAAAAACACATATTCACCCCTAGCTCTACCCACCACCTCTCTATACCACCCCCACACTGGAGATAGAATGAAATACGATAATTTGACACAATAATTTAACCACAGCTTCCTCAAGAAAGGGCATCAACAGACTTATATATTCATTAAAGGATTAAACTTGCATTTAATCCTCAAAACCGAAACAAAACACAAAGACTCATAGAACTTTCCCAACACACTTTCATACGGGCTGCCCTCACACGGAATATTCATTACTCTCATTAAAGTAATACCAACTGGAAGCAAAATCTACCTTGTGACTTTAAAGTAGAGAAGTGGAGACGGATTAATAATATTCTCATTATTCAGCCTTCACTTTCGGTTACTAAGAAGCAAAACAAGACAAAAAACGTCCACTCTGAACCCCAAGTCAATTTCCTTATAATTCTATCCAGAACGTGATTTCTGTGTTGTGTAGAAGATACCCAAAATGAAAGTTGAAGTTGAAGGAAAAGGAAATTAAAACAGTTCAGGGGATGACTGTAACTTTACAAGAATTCTGGGGCGATGCATTTGTTTCTTTTAGGGCATGGCTAGTTGAGGCAGGAAACAGTGGTTGTGCTTAGCATTCTGCGCATCTCTAGCCTGTGCCGGGAAGAGGGGGCGCACGCGCAGGTGGGCGCTTCGGAGACAGTCTGTCAGCTCCACCTGGAACGATGACAGCCGTTCTTGGCTGTCCCTGGCACTCTGACCACACAGCTTGTGGAATTCTTTGTACAGTCAGGAGAGGCCGTACCTGTGACCTCCCACGGCCTCCTCTGTGATGCAGCTTCCGTCCTCTCAGTGGCCTGAATGCAAACCTGCTCCCTGGAGAGGGCAAATCATTGAACATATGTTTAGTCTAAAAATACAGCTTTCAAAAAATGCACTTTTGGAATGTGCTAAGATATTTTCTTCCACTAGAACCTTCTCTTTGCCCCAAAGATTTGTCAAATGGAATTGAATGCACACACGTCAATCTGCACATTGTTGCCAGACTAGGATAATTTCAGGGTGTCCTTGTGTATTTAGGAGAAAATGCCAGCCATGTTGAAACAAGATGCCTTACAAAAGTTGTGAGTACATTACTACTCCAGGTTTCTTCCCATAGAAGATTTAAATTTAGAACTCACTGAATTAACATTTTATTTTGAGGCATGGGAAAAATATGCAATGTGCCTCATCAATAGTTGAAATGGGATTGGATAATATCTCTCAAGTTTATCAATTACTAAACAAAAAGATGTATATAACTTCTTCAAGATTAAATTCTTAAAGATTTAAGGTGACAGACACATTTTTATCACAAAGTTCTACAATAAAGCATCAGTGGTGTTTAAAACAATGTGAAGATATGTAATAAAGACACTTCTAAAAATACCATGAACCAAAAATTAAAACAGCAACCATTTTTTTTTTATGTGGCTCTTTGGTTTTCTTCAACATTTATGTTCTCAAAATGTGAACACTGTAGGAACCACTCAAGAGTATCACTGAGTAGAAAAACGGGGTTTTCCATAAAGCCTTGGTACCAAAAAATCAGCTTTAGGTCAAAACTGAAGACTCTGAAACAAATCAGAAATCGAACAGTCAGGCCACGCTGCTGAAGGTACACGCTTACTGTGAAGGGCACACTCCCCACCTGACGTATTCCAAGTTTACAGAGAACCTATCAGACGGAGACTCAGACATGACCGCTGACACCAGAATTGAGTTTTCTCACCGAGCACCACATAAATGGGAGGTACTGTAATGACACACACACATGCTCTCTGCCTCCCTCTCTGCATGTTCTCGCAGTGAAAATAACACACGTATAATACGACAACCTTGAGAGAGCACAAACTGCTGGGAAACATTACCTTCTGTGCTGCAGAGAATTCATGAGTTTTCACCAGCTGCCTGGATCTGTCCAGACATGTTCCAGTGCTCATCCTGTTAAGACTGGCAATTAAACAGAGTATTACAGCTGGGAGACCCCAAATTTGATTCTATCCTCCTCTCCTCTTTGCAGAACCCAATTTGATTTTTTTCCCTCGCCAAAAAAAATTGCTTGCGTGAGTGTGGCTGTGTACGTGTGCAGGGTGTATGCATTTCTGATGCACCTAAGCAAAAATATCAACTCTATAATATAATATGAATTCCCTAGCATGAAAGAAAATGAGTTTTACAAAAGTACAAGTTTCTTCATAGCTATTTTAAACAACTGTGTGTTTAACAATACACCTGCTTTGATACTGTCTTTTAACTGTCTCCTCTTGCTACTTAGGCTGGCACAAGCCAGCTTCGATGGTTAATCACCCAATGTATACAGAAATGAAAACTGGACTTTTAAAAAGAGTAGTAAGCAGGAAAGAAAATAAATACAAATTTTAGTTAATAAGAAAGTCCCGCAAGTCTATGACATGTTACGAAGGGAAAATACAAGCAGAATCTGTAAAATGTTACCCAAATACGAAAAGAACCTTGAAAAGGAGCCCATTGTATGTTTATTTGAAACAACTCTTTGCTGAGATGAAACACATTTTAGCAAGGGACTGGCGGGATAGGCAGATTGTCAGGGGAGCTGAATGTGCAGCAAGAATGACCAAAGTTAAGAGACCTAATGACTCGTGACATCTTCCCTTAAAAATAAATCCAAGCGGGGGAAAGGAATAATAAATTTTAAAATCGCTCACCGACTGGCAACCCAGATTTTGCTTTATTAGGGAGGGCAAGTAAATTTTATGTGATAGTTTGTTGTATTTAAAGACAGTGTAAAACTCTCATTGCAAACAGTTGTTTACAGTGCGTTTTTCAGCGCGGAGCTGTTTTAAAGCTCAATTGTGCATTTTGCAGATAAAGTGGGAAAACTAACTGAAGGCTGTATTGTAAGCAGTGGTTGCCGTGGAAACCCCAGTTTCAAGAGCTGGTTCTCCATTACCACTTAATTTAGGCTTCCTAATTGCATTCCACTAAATCGGTAGCGACAATATCTGCAGAGCAAAACTGCATGCCCAGTCTAGCGCAAACCTCTTTGAAACAGGCTTTTTGAAAGCCAGGAGCTATAAAAACTCAGCATGACGTGGAGCATATGAGAAACCTGTAGTTCAAATGTACTACTGCCTGCTTTCTCATCCTTGGTAACTTCAGTGCGCTCCACACCAATCTATTAGTTCAGTCTACCTTAAAGATCATAAAGCTCTGCCATGTGGAAACTCATCTGTCCAGCAACACATTGGTGCAAAATAGATTTAATTGTACTCCCAACCCTGTATCATGTCCACCTTATTTTACTGCACACCAGCAGGTAGCCAGTGCACAGTCTCACTTCCCTTGAACTGCCCTTGCTCCACAATACGAGGAGAACAATACTTTCTCAGTTTAAATTATTTGCCACTGTTGGGCTGAGCAGAGAGCTAGACCGCCCATATGTGACCTGAAGAAGAGGCTTGTCAGAACCACTAGACATAAAAGCATTCCAATTATCGACCACACTGCTTTAATAGAGGAGGCAACTAATATGATAGTGTAAGTGACTGCACCAGTGAGGAGCTCTTCGTCACTGTCAGATTAACACTTGAGTTAAACTCTTCTAAATCAGTCACATTATGCTGCTGGTGGAGAAATCAACACAGACCTATTAGGCTTAGGATTCCAGAGAGCTCTTTCTGCAAAAGGAGTTACACTGGATGCCCTATTAATACGAAATTTGCCATGTTTATTATTTTGCAATTACTAATAGGGGTAATGTTGGCAAATTTAAGTTGCCTGTGATCAGATGCCGAAAGAAAAGCAAGTGCCTTCTGTGGCCGGGGAGGAGGCCAGCCTGGCTCCGTGGCAGGGCACCACAGGGCACGGTGGGCATTCTGTGTGAGTGGTCAGTGGGAGAGGAAGTTGGCTGGCTCTTGATTGACCAAAAAAAAAAAAATCACACAATTCTCGTTTTCTCTTTAAACAACGAATGCTTTCAAGCCAAATGCCGTACTATCTTGGAGCACAGGACTTCATGCCAATCCCCGGCAAAGCTCATCATTTCCTCACTCAGGACCTGAGGATTTGGCATCTGTATTGTAGGCGAAGAGACTCTTTTGCTCTAGAGAGGCAAGTAAACAACCGCAGCGTTTTATCCTCTCCCTGGCGTGGGTGCATGTTGCTAAAGCAGCCCGGGCATTGCTGCCAAGCACTCCACTATTGTCTTCTGTCTCCCAAGGTTTCCAACGCCCCTGCCCTCCCAACGGCGGGTCTTCTGCAGGGATGAATGAGGCATTTTCCAGGACAAGACTTTATGAATGAGACAGACTATGTATTACAAGGCAAGAGACTCCTGTGCATTTCCTGAAGAAGAAAGCCAATGTGAAGGAAGTCTGCATCCCAGTTTCAGCAGCAATGTGGAGGAGAAATCAACATCACTGACAAGATTTTGCCAGATAGCCTCTCCCTTAGTCACGATGCAGAGAGGAGATGACCGATTTAAAGGCTAGGCATATAAAAGCCCCGGACAAGGTAGATTCTAAAGGAAGAACAGGCGCTCTTCTGAGGTAGTGAGGAGTGGCGCCTGCTGTTGGACCATTTTAATCTACAGAAAATCAGGCGCACTGCTGTGGGTGTGGCAAGTACAACACACATGGCAGGACTGCAGATCATCTCTGCATGAAACATAAGGACTCGTGGTTCTGTGACTGAGAACGTTCGATCTTGGAGACAACGTTTGAGCAAAATTACTAGCGGAAGTTCTGGTATATTAGTGATCCTCAGTCATGGAGACCTAATCAAAGTACTTCTTTCCGATCCCTGAAGTTTCCTTAAGAAGGCCTAGGCATCGGCTTCAGGGTGTGAATATATTTCTCTGTTTCTGATGCACCTGCAGGATGGGTGCTGCAGTGGTTCTTTTCTGTGTGTCTCTTCTTCACTATGAATGGGGAAAAGTAAACAAGCATGTTCTGTGCAGTCACCTTCGTGTTGCCACTCTTCAATTAAACAAGTAAAAGCAAGCCCCTCCTCCCCAACCTTGCTCTGGGCCAAGGTTTCAACCCTGTTGAAACTCTGTTTCAAGCAGGACCAGGGCCCTGTCTCAAAGATTTTTTTTCTCCCTGAGGGGATAAGCAGGGCTTTAAAAAAGTTAGTTTCTACTCCCTTTCCAAGCCCACAAAGTGCTCAGAAGCAGCCCCAGAAGGAGCCAGCAGGGAAAAGTAGACTCAACTTTGTGGAAGCATCAGGTTCCTGCTAATTTCCTCTCCTGCTACCGAGATGAAATCACCTCTGATTTTATCTGTGTTCTCCCACTTTGCCATTGCTTATCTCTGATCCAACCGTGGAACTAATAAAATAAAGGACTGTTTCCTTCTCATCCTTAACAATTAATTCTAATTCTAAAACTTCTTTGATCTCCTCTCCATTATTTTAAAACGAAACCACAAATCTTTGGGCTTAAAATCAAGCCTTGTTTCAGGACACAGCCTAGGTACCCCATGGAAAGAAAATTGCAGCAGCCACAGAAAATGATTACTGCTGAATTACAAATCACAGAGAGTTGCATAAATAGTTATGAGGGAAAATTGCAGGATAATGCTGCTGATACAATCAATAGCATCCTTGATAGTGATATGCCCAGGGGTTCTATATATTATCTATCCACCAAAATGCCAATATAATAAAACCTACAGAGGAATTTATATCAAGATCCATTCTCTGTTAATTCCCAAGTGAATAATAAATCAAATTGGATACCTGAAAGATCATCTCCTCTAATTGACTTGTTTAAGAAACTGGTTATACTGGACATGATGCTATTCCAACTAGTGTGTGTTAGGAAGCATTTCTCTCTCCTTTAAAATTAATACAACAGTTTTGCATATGACCCATTGTGCAAAGAAAAAATATATATTCTGTAAGTAATTAGAACTCATTGTAATTATATTTACTAAAATGTTTTATATTTACATCATTTGTCCCGGAGCTGCAGTGGTCAGTAAGGGCCCCAGAGTATGAGGGTTTCCTATTAAATGGTTTTTGAAAAAGCAAATATACATTGATCAGGCTTTTTTTTATCTTTAACCATCACTGCTCATTTTCTCATTTTTCCTTCCATTGAACATCTTTTAAATTAATTAATCTATGAATTTTCAAATATTAGACAGCAATCTATATACATTTCTATAGAAACATTAAAGATGCATTTTAAATGGAAGCCTTTTGTGATCCCAGAATGACACCACAAATGAGATTTCCACAGGTCCTATGGTTAAGGCAGGTGTCTTTGAAAGTGGCAAGAATTCTTCCAGCTCACTAGGGGATTGCTGATTAAATCTTACCAACACAAACACGGCTTTCTTATAGATCTCTTTACACAAAATAGATTTTAGAGCTCTACATCATGGCCTACATATTGGAACAATATTTGGTATAATAAAATTCCGATAAAATAAACATTTCTCTTCTCTCTCTTTTTTTTTAAACAAAATCTTCTACTCCATTTATTTGTTTTGCAGGGGAATTTGGCCTGATTTGAATAATAAAGCAGCTATTTCCTGTATGTTTTAGGCTTCAAAAAATGATGTTATCCAAAGTGGTCTTGTGGCCCTAGGCTAGAGGCTAGCACGTGAAACCCCCAGAGCTTCATCTGGTGGGTTAAGGTCTTCAATAATGTGCCCCTTGTCTTTTTTTTTTTTTTTTGAGATGGAGTTTCACTCTTGTTGCCCAGGCAGGAGTGCAGTGGAGCAATCTTGGCTCACTGCAACCTCTGCCTCCTGGGTTCAAGCGACTCTCCTGTCTCAGCGTCCTGAGTAGCTGGGATTACAGGCGCACACCACCATGACCAGCTAATTTTGTATTTTAGTAGAGATGGGACTTTTCCATGTTGGTCAGGCTGGTCTCGAACGCTCAACTTCAGGTAACCCGCCTGCCTTGGCCTCCCAAAGTACTGCAATTACAGGCATGAGCCAGCACGCCCAGCGAGCACTTGTCTTTACATAAAACCTAAGTATCAATTCCACTCAAAACAAAAGATATTCAAGAAACTGTATTTCAGAAAGTTTAGATTTGCTACTAATTAGGCAACATCCAGAAAACTTGCATAGGATTTGACCCTTTGAAACAGAACTCTCGCTTCTAGAAATCTATCCTGTAGACATACTGCCAAAAATACTATAAGGCCTATGCACAAAATTATTCATTGCAGCATATTTACATTAGCAGAGGACTGGAATCAACCCAGGTGTCTCCATTAATAGGGGACGGTAGGAATAAACAGTAGAACATCCACACAAAGAAAGTCTATACAAAAAAAAAGTGAGAAATGTAGAACACAAACTTTTTGTGTAAGAAAGAGAGGCGATATAAATATATTTACTGATTTGCTTCCATTTTCAAAAAGCAACCCGGAAGAGATAAATAAAAAATAAACATAAATCATTATCTGTAGAAGAGGGCACAGGGGAAGGAAGGAAAGGAGATGCCTCTGAATCATGTCAATGTTTTGCAGATTCAAAAAATACACAATTTCAATTTCAAAATATACTGAAATTGATGTAGAGTTGAATGAGCCGACTCTACATCAATTTGGTGACATGATCACACAGAGAAAATAATGATATCAAGTGACTTTAGAAGACATTACTTAACCTGTGCATCCACAGTGAACTGTTTCATAGGGACAAATAGAGCTGCCCACAGTGTTCAATGCCACTCTGCAATCTTACTTTTAGTAGTAGCATTAGTGATAATACTTTGTGATAATTTTACATGATACAGCAAATAAGTAATTTGAAGCCAATATAGTCAACTTAAGAGAAGAAAATGTAGAAGTGTAAATCCAAAGGAGATAAGAAAAATTCCTGCAATGTAATTGAAAATATAAGGATTAATTCATGATTTAATTTTTTTTTCTTACGAGCCCTGCCTAAAAACAAAGGCAACATTGCAGCAATAACTATTCCTAATGCCTGGAGGGTGGTCTGTCAATATTATTTCCCATTGAAAGAAATCAATTCTGGGACAGAAAATATATGAATGAAGAGGGACATTTTAGTGAGTCAGAAATAAACAGAAGCTATCAAGGACTAATGGGTGCATGTCAAAATGAAACACTAGACAATATACAAGGGCACCACTGGCCTAAGACAGCAAATTGAGCACCAAAAAATGATTAACGACTGAAATACACTAAATGTGTAAAGACATGAACTTTCCGTGATGCTGTTGGGGGGAGTTCTGAAACAACAGCAAAGCAAAACAAAACGAAGTGCACACACAAAACAAAACAATTCACTGGCGACCATTGCAGGTAACTAGGACTTCAGATCCTTTGAACATTGGCAACCGAAGGAAAAGAACAAAACCTTTTTCGTGCCTTTCGAGGACTAATGTGATAGTCCTAGTTAATGAAAGAAAATTATTTACAAAAAAAAGTGGAAAAACAAACCAAATTAGAAGGTTTCCCTTTAGGACATGGAATGGATGATCTGACTTTGCAAAGCACATCAGTGGAGGACACCGTGAGGTGAAACTGTGATGGGAACTTTACGGTGGACGGATTAGGCTGTCACCACCTCATCTGCGCCCACATAATTGCGATTGTGCTCCCAAAGACGGACACAGCGGTACCTCCCATCCTCTTTTGCACTGTGACCTTGTGACCTCCCCAGCAAGAGGTAGAGCGTATTTTGGGTCATTTTGATCTAGAATGATCTTGTGACTTGTTCTAGCCAGTAGAATGAGGTGGATGTGATGCTCTGTAACTCTCAAGGTGGGCCTTAAGAGACCCGTAGCTTCTGCCTTTGTCACTAGAATACCCTCTTCAAAGCCAGGCACAAAAGCAACCAGAGATTATCACGCTATGATGAAGCCCAAGCTAGCCATGTGAAAAGAGAGAATGACTACTGAGGAGCCAGACCCAAGAGCGACACCTTGTTGGACTTGCCAGCCCAGCCATTGTGGCTGGATGCAGTTGAATGAAAGAATCCAGCTAATGCCACATGGCTGGATCAGAAAAAACTGCTCAGCAAAGCTCTACCCGGACTGTGACCTATGGACTTGTGCATAAATAATTGTTTTAGGCCATCAAGTTTTGGGATAGTTTGTTATGCAGCAGCTACTGCATAATTAAAAACTCACTGTTTTGGAACTATCATGAAATATCTGATTCAGGTGGCCACAGATGATCAATGAGGAAACCAATAAATGCAAGTTTGGTAGGGATTTTAAAATTGGAAAAAGCATCTGTCACCATCTGAACCTTACTAAGAGTGAGACAGCCTGACAGTAGGGGTCTTTCAATAGGATGTAATAAGGAGTACTCAACCTCACTTATGAAATTTTCCTGTAGCTCTTTGGGAAGCTGAGGTGGGCAGATCACCTGAGGTCAGGAGTTCGAGACCAGCCTGGACAACGTGATGAAACCCCATCTCTACTAAAAATAAAAAAATTACCCAGGCGTGGTAGTGCACACTTGAAATCCCAGCTACTAAGGAGTCTGAGGCAGGAGAATTGCTTGAACCTGGGAGGCAGAGGTTGTGGTGAGCCGAGATCATACCATTGCACTATAGCCTGGATGACAAGCAAAACTCCATCTCAAAAAAAAAAAAAAAAAAAAAAAAGAAAAGAAAGAAAGAAAGAAAAGAAATATTCTTGTAGAAAGGGCAAAACACAAACGATTTAGATTTAGAATTGAATTAGAAGAATCTAACGGATTCTTTAGGCCTCACCTTCAATTGACAGAAAATATTGAGATAGAAATATCAGTTAAACGATATCAAAAAGAAGTGAACAGAAGATCCTGGGGAGATAGACTTCTGCGGGGAGACAGACAAATGACTTTGCTGACCTTCCAAAAACTCGTGACACAAAAACAGGGTGGATCCAGCTATGGATTAAAAGAGGCTTAAGAGACTGTCAATCACAAAATATATGAATCTTGTTGGGATCCTGATTCACACACGCCAAATGGTAATAGAAAAACGGATACACTCAGGGAAATTTGAATATGGAAGGAGTGTAACATGGCACCAAGAAATTCTTTTTTAATTTTTAAAATGTGATAATGGCATGTTAGTTATGTAAGAAAACATCTGTCCTAGCAGGGGGCAGTAGCTCACACCTGTAATCCCAGCCTTTTGGGAGGCTGAGGTTGGGAGTTCGAGACCAGCCTGAACAACATGGAGAAGCCCCATCTCTACTAAAAATACAAAATTAGCTGGGCATGGTGGCGTATGCCTGTAATCCCAGCTGCTCGGGAGGCTGAGGCAGGAGAATCGCTTGAATCCGGGAGGCAGAGGTTGCGGTGAGCAGAGATCATGCCATTGCACTCTAGCCTGGACAACAAGAGTGAAACTCCATCTCAAAAAAAGAAAAAAAGAAAAATCTGTCTTTTTTTAAAAGGTACATATGCTAAGTACATAGATGTGAAATGACATGAAGGTTGGAATTTATTTTAAATTTCTCTACCAGTTAAAAAGAAAAGAAGAAAGGGAGAAGGAAGGAAGAAAGAGAAATATGAATAAATGATACATAAATCTTGCTAATAGTTAGGTTTGGAGAGGCGATATAGGGGCTTGCGATATCAACATTTCTATACTTTTGCTTATAGTTAAAATTTTTTATAATAAAATGTGCAAAATAAAAATTTACTGGCCAGGTGTGGAGGCTCAGGCCTGTAATCCCAGCACTTTGGGAGGCAGAGGTGGGAGGATCTCTTGAGCTCAGGAGTTCGAAACCAGCCTGGGCAACATGGCGAAACCCCATCTCTACTAAAAATACAAAAAAATAGCCAGGAGTGGTGGGTGGTGGTGTGTGACTGCAGTCCCAGCTATTCAGGAGGCTAAGGTGGGAAGGATCACTTGAGCCCAGGAGTTTGAGGCTGCAATAAGACATATGCCACTGCTCTCCATCCTGGACAACAGAGCAAGACCTCGTCTAAAAAAAATTACAAAATACGAAAATTTATGTAAACTTATATTTTAAGTCATGTCAGTATTTTTTCTAAGGTAAAAGTATGACTACACTACCAATGAAATAAACTAGTGTCTTCCCTCAAATATTGGAGTAAAATTGATATTCCAGAAAGACCTGCCAACGCTTACATGAAGCTAAGCAGCCAGGGCTTCGTATATCCTTTCCCCAACACACATTCTCCTATTACTGGCTTCTGGCTCATTTCATGGTTTTCAATATTATGTGTTATCTATTTAACTTTTTTAGTAAATTGTAAGTACTTTTTGAACGTTGATGGGCTATGAAGAAAGAAATTTAACATAAACATGACAGTTCTTGACCCTCTTACTCTGCTTGCTTTTAACAAATAGATCAAGGCGCAAATGCACTTGGTATGGGCTCTGGGGCCACTGCTCTGGGTTCAAATCCTGGCTCCACTACCATCAGTCATATAACTTTTGACAGTGACTTCCTTCTCTGTGTATATGTCCTCCTTTATAAGATTAAGATAAAACTAGCAGCCCTTATTTGTACACCCGTGTTCATGGCAGTGTTATTCACAATAACCAAAAGGTGGGAATAACACAAGTGTCCATTTATGAGTGAATGGACAAATAACATGTGATCTATCCACACAATGAAATATTACTCAGCCGAGAAAGGAAGGAAATTCTAACACGTGCTGCAACACGAATGAACCTTGAGAACATTATGCTAAGTAAAATAAACCTGACATGAAAGTATACGATTCCACTTATATGAGGTGCCTAGAGTAGTCAAATATATAGAGACAGAAAGTAGAATGGTGGTTGCCGATGGCTGGAGGGAGGAGAGAATGTGGAGTTTAACAGGTACAGAGTTTCAGTTTTGCAAGATAAAAAATTTCTAGAGATGGCTTGTACAGCAATGTGAATGTACTGAATGCCACTGAACTGCATTAACAATAGTTAAAATGGTAAATTTTATGTTAAGTATATTTTACCCCCATTAAAAAAGAATAAAGCTGGAAAAAGCTCTAGCTGTGTAAGAATGCTAGAAGAATCATTTGAAGTAACCCTGTAGAAATGTGCAGAGGAGTGCCCTGCACATAACCAGTGCTCCATGAAGGACAGCCAGTGGCCTCAGGATGTTTCTTACTGTCACTTTTCTTCCACCCCAAAGAAAGGATTAACACCATCAACTAACGCCTTGTCAGGTTGGGGCTTTTCTTGGGGGAGGGGGTCTGGAAAACAGCTCAGATTCACTAGAGAATTTAATGAAAATCATGACCCCTGTCCTAGAAACAATTTTGGTGCTCTCTCTCTCTCTCTCTGGTTCTCTGTCTCTTTTTCTCTTCCCTCATTCCTGCCCTCCACAACCATTTCACATACCTCTTATAGATCCCCCACTCCCCAGCGGGAGCCAGAACCCACGGACCCCAGATTAGGTTTCTACTTTGCACTTTCCACATTAGTGATTGTTGATGAAGGTAGGAGCTGCCTTGAGGTAACTGCACTTTAATGGAGGCTTGTTGGAGAGAGGCTGTTACACAAGAGAATGGCAGGGAATTGTGAAATCTTTAAAAAAAAATACAGTAAAATAGACATCTCCAGAAATGGAGATGAAGGGTGGTCATAGTCTCACAACAGTGTGAATGTATTTAATTCATTCATCTTCTCAAACTGAAAATCCACTAACATCTACTCCTGATTCTCCTCTCCCCCAGCTCCTGGCAACTACCTTTCTGTCTCCATGAGTTTGATTATCTAGGTACCTCATATGTGTTAGTCATTTCTGGCTGCTATAACAAAAATACCACACACTGGGCTGTGGTGATGGTTTTCTTCCTGGTTTGCAAATGGCTGTCTTCTTGCTGTGTCCTCGTATGGTGGAGGAAGCAAGTTCCTGTGTCTCTCCTTATACAGGCACTAGTCCCACAGTGAGGGCTCCCCTGTCATGGCCTAATCACCTCTCAAAGCCCCCATCTCTAATAGCATCACACTGGATGTTAGGATTTCAACATTTGAATTCTGGAGAGATACAGACATTCAGTCCATAACATCATGTAAGTGAAATCGTGCAATATATGGGCTTTTGCATCTGGCTTATTTTACTTAGTATAATGTCTTCAAGGTTCATCCATGCCATAACGTGTGTCAGAATTTCATTCTTTTTGAAGGCTGAGTAATACTCAGAATGGTGGACTCAGCATGATGGCAGGTCTGAGGAGTGGGACTAGAGATGGGTGTAGGTTGGGATCTCTGGGGAAAGTGTACTTTCTTAAAGGTTTTCAGATAATACTGTGGAATTTGTTGCCTACTTGGCTGCTCTCTGAAGTCAGTCCAGGCTTTGTCTTTAGAAAGCATGTTCATAGAATACCCAGGCCGTGGAAATGGAAGGAATTTACAGGGGTCCTTGAAACTAGCATAGATTTTGCATCACTGTATTAGGAGTTCCTTTAGAACTGCTCAGTGGCTGCAGAGAGCGAAGGCAGCTTTGTAATGTCATACCCTCTTTCTCTTCCACGGCTTTTCACCATATGCCCATGTTTTCTTGACATTCAATATGCTCGCATACATTTCAGGATGATTTTTGGTCATGAGAGCAAATATTTACTGGGTTATTAGCCAAATGAAAGGAAAACAAAACGTGACCTTCCAGGGCCAAGCCCATTGTCTGGGATATGAGTTTAAGAAACATAAACCCTTCCGCAAGGATTGGTTGGGTACAGGCCTGAATGTCTAAATCCTGCAGGGATTTTCCCATCTCTCCCTACCTTGCTAATATTCAAGAAAAACAATGATGCGTGTGGAACCCAATGAGATTAGACTAAAACCCAGAATAAATAAGGATTTTGATATCATCCTGTCCTGACTCATGTCTTGCATGTTTTAAATTCTCTTGGCCCCATAAACACATTACAACTAATTATGGCTGAAGCTCAAAAAGGCTTGGGAGTTGAGTACATAGTGGATTCCAAGCACGAAAGCCTAGCTCGATTTCTCTACGTTGGCAAGGGCACACACCCCTATTCAAGGGCCAAAAACGCTGGGGAGGTGGTTTAAGTACTTTGCAGCCAAATGCAGGGAAGGAGGAAAGAGAAATAGAACTCAATCATCAGTCATCACGTTGTTAAAACCGCTTGGGGTTTTGGTTTTCCTTTATTTTGCCCATTTATTGTAACAGCTGGAAGGGTGAGCTCAGCTGACTTAACGATATTTTGTAGCACTAACGTATTTGGTGACAACGCAACGCTTGGAAGCTTAACAAAAGCACAGGATTAAAACCATAGCCAGAGATTTGAGAATTCTCTGACATCATGGAGAAGAAATAAAAGTTTTCCTTCTTCACTCTTATATATGACATGGTTGTGATTAGTCATCGTTTTTGAAAACTGGAACTCAACAGCAAAAAACAACAGGGAGAGAAGGCAGAGCATGTGGCGGGGGGAGGAGGGCCTGGAATTTTGAAGCCAGCTCTGGTCAACATATGAGGCCTAGGGGCGTAGTGCCTAAGGCCCGCAATACTCTTAGTAGAGCACAAAAATGCTTTCATTTCTTATAAATTCAGAAGAAAAAAATGAAGTTTAAGGTTCGAAAAAAATCTTTTAATATAAAATATTAATGTATTTGTTTTATACCAACATAGTTGGAAAATATTATTTTTAATCTTATTTTTATCGAGGAAGGGACTCATGCAGGCAAAAGTGTCTGGGGTCTGTGAAAGCCATCTGAAGTTCTGTTTGAAGTTATTGGCATATGGTTATAAGTCATCCCTCTCCAGCGCTGCTACTGACATCTGGGTCTTGGAAGCAGCCCCGGGGAGCTGGGGGTCTCCCTTGGCCATATAATCTCTCCAAATTCACTGATTTCATCTAGGAGCAAGAAGGATTTGGATTGTGGTCATTTCCCTTTATACTCAGTTACCATGAACTTATTTGAGTTTCCTCCCCTTTTGAGGCTAGTATCCTACTTTCCAGCCAGCCCTTTGGACTAGAGTGGAGAGAAGCAGATCCCAGTTCTGGAGAGAAGAGTAAGAGATCCACAGTCCCCAGGGAACCTACGGTTAATTCCCTCGGGGGTCTGGAACAGCTGACTGCAGAACCATGACTATCTCTGGCCAGTATCTGGTTACAAAGGAGGGCAGTGAGGTTAAAAGTGCACGAAACTAGAAACCCAATGACCTGGGCTCCAAAGCTACCACTTATCAATGGTGCAACATTAGTCCCTCTGACTTCTACGGAATAGGAATAGTCATACCCATCTAGGTCACCTGCTGTAGTTGTTATGAAAGCCAAATAAAATAATACATGTGAATATATTTTGTAAATTTGTAAAGTTTTCTACAGTACAAAGATCTAGGCTGGGCACAGGGTTCACACCTGTAATCCCAGCATTTTGGGAAGCCAGGATCACCTGAGGTTAGTTAGGAGTTCAAGACCAGTCTGACCAAAATGGTAAAACCCCATCTCTACTCAAAATACACACACACACACACAAAAAGTAGCCAGGCATAGTGGCACATGCCTGTAGTCCCAGCTACTTGGGAGGCTGAGACAGGAGAATTGCTTGAACCCAGGTGGTGGAGGTTGCAGTGAGCTGAGATCACGCCATTGCACTCCAGCCTGGGCGACAACAGTGAGATTCCACCTCAAAAAAAAAAAAAAAAAAAATCTGTGAGCCATTTCACACATTATGCCTCAGTTTCTTTACAGTTAAATGGGGAGAAAATGATCCTGGCCTGCAGGTGATCTCAGAGGAGCTTCACATGGCTAGGACTGGCTGGCGAGAGAAAGCGCACTACAGACACTCAATCTGGCCTTGCAAACCACATGACCTGCCTATCATGATACAAAACATTGACACTAGTCGGGTCTTCCCAGAAATGTTATATGTTCAATCTGAAAAATCTGCCCAAGACCTGAACGCTTGCATTTAGCCCATCAGAGGCAGGGTTGACACTCCTCGCACCAGGGACGCAAAGGCATCTCAGCAGCAGTGGACATCTGTTGCCACTACTCGAGTGCACCTCTGCTTCCACCTGTCAAAGCCCTGCCCTAATTAGCTTTTACCCCATGCACCCTTCCTCATGAAATACTCCCTCCCCTTCACTAGCCAGTGGAGTATGATTTGGGGAAGAGCCTGAACTTACAGCAATTATGTTCTCTTCTGGGCCAGCCTTCGATGTGCTGCAGAATAACCCAGAAGGAAATGTACCTGCTGTTGGTTAGGGCTCAGCCACCCAGGAGAAGACAAATGGCTTCACAACCATCTCCACCTTCAGTGAAGTCAGGACTGCACACCGAAAGGGGAACAGTCCAAGGGGATACTACCCATCTTCCCAAAGGGCGAGAAAACAAGTGTACTTAGTATGGAGGCAGGTGGGGTCTGCCAGGGATAGAGTCCTCATTCAGCACATCCAGTTCAAGAGGCCACGGCACAGTCCCATCAGTTCACAAAGCTGCAAACTATTTCCTGATAAGTCGGCCCCCGAGGTGCTAATTATGTCAAATGCACACTTTTTTTCTAGGAGACATAGGCTAAATCTGAATAATGATTACATTAGGCTACGAGACCTGACACTTCCTCCTCACCTGCCTTCCTTGGTCCCTTTTTTCTACTAACAACCTTGCTGAGTTCCACCATGAGCCAGGCCCTGGGCCTGGGGGTGCATGAAGACCCACGTGCACGAAGGTGGGAGGAGGCTCCTGTGAGGCCTTCTCATCAGGGAGAGAGACAAAATGCAAATAGCACAGATAAAGAGACAAAACAACTGAACATTGTGAAAAGTGGCGCAGAGGAAGCCGTCCATTCCACTAGACCCTCTGGTTCCCCTGCTCTCCCCTTGCCGGGACTGCCTTCTCTCCACAGATGTCCACACGCCTCCTCCACCTTCACACCCAGCCGGGGCAATTGCTTAGATGTGAGGCATTAAATGGAAGCTGGCAGCCTCGCCCTTCCTCATCCTGCCACCACCAGACCTCTGCCTTTTTCCTTCCTGCGTTGCTAGGTGAAGGCCACCCAGCTCAGCGCTGGCTCCTGTTGCTTTGAAAGGGCTTCCCACCTGCAGCTCTCCTCCCGTCCCCTTCTCACTGCCTCAGTCTTTCCCGTCTATGCATTTATCCCCCAAACCATACAAACGTACGCAGCACTGCTCGCCCAAAAAAATGAGAAATTTTGTTTGATCTTCCATCTCCTGCCAGTTTCTGTGCGTTTTCAAAGTTGAACCTCATGAAATTACTGCCTTCGCTGGCTACATAATTTGCCAGGCCCCGTGCAAAATGAGAGTGTAGGGCTCACTCAGGTGGGAAGTTCATGTTTCTTTCCTGGGTGGCTGTGCAACCCCAGTGGAAGGCACCCCACCAGGGATTGCAGCCTCTGCACCAGATGTGCTCTGGACCTGGATCGTGGGTAGGCAGAAAGACCCCACAGAGCTGCCCCCACATGCACTGAGGGACGGAGATGGCCAGGGGCCCCTGACTGAGATGTCACAAGGCCCACAACTGAGCCTGACCTTCGACCTTCACATATCCTGGCTCAGGTCCCACTGGGGATCAGGGGGCAGGGGGTGACTGCAGAGCGATGGTCTCTCTTAGTCAACATGTGCTGGTGGACAGGAGGGAGAGGAGAAGGCTGGGCAGAGCCTGGGGTTCAGGGTTGGGGGTCAAGGAGACCCCATCCCCTGGAGGCTGAAAAAGGAGGCGGGGAGGGACTGTGCAGATTTGAGAGCCCAGGGCCCCAGTGCATGCTCTTCTGCTCGTTGTCCCATCAGACTTCACTTACAAAGCAAATTCAAAGACAAAAGTCGTAAGAATGTCCAGAACGGCATGGGGCACTGACTTCCAAGCACAGGGTGTCAGTGCAAGCAGCCCCACGGGCAGCACTGGCCACACCCCACCCGCTTCTTCCCTGCAGGCTCCTCCTGGGCCCACAGGGGCCAGGCTTCTGCCCCTAGCTGCGCTCCTGTGTTCTTGTCCAGGCTGCCGCTGGCAGGGCTGGTTTGTCTTCCGTCACCCCCTTAAGCAGCCTTCAACTTTCAGCAACTCTGGAAACTCGGAAAGTTCCCTCCTTCTGGAACTCCTGGCCTTTGACACAGCACCCTCTCCTGCTGGCCTCACTCAGGCTGGCTGCTCCTGAGTGAGCAGGAGACTCCCCAGGGTCCTTCCTGGTTCCCTGGGTCCTGGGCTCCTCTCTTCTCACTGGCCTTTAGTCCCTAGATGAACCTTCACCTTATGGGTCTGACACCATTTCATGCCATGGCCTTTACATTTGCCTCTCTGGGCCTGCAATGTCTCATGAGGTTGCCTCCACATCCAGCATTTCATTAGCTGATTCTAGCAAGGTTGGGCCTACATCTGTGGTTCTCAAGCTTGTAAAGCAGTGACATCTAGTCTCTGTATCTGGAACAAAATCAGACCTTTTCAGGACATCTGCAACTTGCAGTTACAGAAACCAGGAATACATTCTGGAAGTTATGTTTCTTAGTGACCCATATGATCATGGTCATGTCTCACGGGTTCTCTTTTTGTAAACTGGTTCCTAAAGGAATTCTAAAAAATTACATTAGTCGAGAATGTAGTTAGGAGTTTCTTGATCACATGGCTTAGATTGATAGGTACCCGAATACTCAGGATCCCAGAGTTTCACTGAGTACCCAGAGGCCGTGATGGAGGCTTCAGGAGGGAGCCTGCCTGGGTGGCAGCCATCAGTTCCTCTTGTGTTTGTTTTCTACATTGTAATTTTATATACAACTTTATTAGAAGGAAGGACCCGGCCTCTAAGGAACATAAGTGACTTGTTAATGTCACACACTGGGGGCCGGAGGAGTGGGGACGAAAGCTATGATTCCAATCACAGGTGCTTCCTTGAGGCTTCTAAATGGTCCCTGTGTATGCAGAACTCGGTAACGCTGACATTCGTTTTTGAGCTTTAGAAACTTGGTCTCCATTTATCTTGTCAGCATTTCTAATTTTGAGGAACGTGTGTATTGAGAGCTATTTTGGTTTTAAAGTTTAGTAATGTCCTTTGCACAAACACCCAAGGACCTGGAGGGACTGGATCAGCGTCTCAGCTCCCTTTCACAGGCGTGGAATCTGGGGCTGCTCAACTTGCACTCAGGATGAGAATCATTCCAGAATTCTGCCAACCGTAGGAACAAGGGGTGAGAGAAGTGACTGTGCTGCCTGAAGATAGGGAGGTAAAGTTTAGACTGCATCTTGACTCAGGTGCGTTTCAGCTGTGTCCTTTGTCCATAGTATTTTGCTTCTTCGTGACATGGAGAATGTAATCCCCTTTGTATGCCGATGCTAAGAATTAACTTATTTTATCTTATATAAATATAAAATTTTTGAGACAGGGTCTCACTCTGTCACCAAGGCTGTAGTGCAGTGGTGCCATCACAGCTCACTGCAGCCTCGACCTCCCAGGCTCAAGCAATTCTCCCACCTCAACTTCCTGAGCAGCTAGGATTACAGAAACACCACCATGCCAGGTTAATTTTTTCCCACTCTTTGTAGAGATTGGGTCTCGCCATGTTTCCCCAGGTTGTCCTGCTATGATCTCCCAAAGTGCCTGGATTATAGCCATGGGCCACCGTGTCCAGCTGGAATTAATTTATTAAAAAACATCCGCTAGGGAACATTAAACATAATAGATATATAACCAATAGGAAACATATAACTGTCAATGATCAAAGGATGAATATATATCATTGGATCTCTGTATCTGTACACACATATATATGTTTATATACTTTTTCATATTATTTTAGTTTTTTTTGTGCTTGGGGGATGCTGTCACTAGCATATAGACTTGGAGAAAAAATAGTTTTTAATTATGATATGAATCTCACTTGTTTTTGTATTTATTAATGCAATAAACTTTTTCTTTGGTAAACATCATGTATAAAGAGACTGTATTCAGGTTTCAAGGATAAGAAAGTCTTCACATTTAAGGAGTTTAAAATCTAGAAACAGAACATAATACTTCTATGTGGCCACATGACTTTTTTATTTATCTTGAAAATTTCAAATGTCAGGCACAAATTTCTCTGCAAACTAAAAGACAGTTTCTGATGAGTGTTCAGGCATTTTGTCTTGAATTTATATTATCAACTTGATATCTCTGCTGTGTTAAGGGATGCTCACGAGACAGCTGAAAGGGATAATATTAAAATAGATTAGGTGATTGTATTCAGTGTCTATAAAAAGCCATAATCTAAAGGCCTCGATAGTTTATTTCCATAACTACTAAAATGTAAATGGACATTCAAATGTAGCATTCGTATTTTTAGCCAAACATGGCTTTTATCACATATAAACAAACAAGTAATCCAAGATTGTCAAAGAAGTTGTTAGAAGTATAAAATGACTAATTAAAATAAGAAATACCGGTCTTATTACCCTGAAATGGTCTGGAACTGAATTGAATGCTGTTTGATTTAGGAATTATAGCAATTCATATCTTAAGGGCTCTGGAGTCTTCATCAAACCATGGAAAATATGGTACATTAACTCTGGAGACCATACATAGAGATGCTAAGCTCAGGAACATTCTAACCAATAGAAATTCCTAGAGGGGGAGCCCTGCTCCTCTCTGCATTCCAGTTTGATCTGCTTAGCTTGGGATAACCTTTGTTCAACACCTAACATTGTCATCAAGTCTTTTTCTGAGTTGGTACCAAATTCTCCTATTTTAAAAAGTCACCTATTTAATAGGCATATTTCCTTGGTCGGTCATCTCTACAAGATTTCTGTGAGCTTGAAGATGGGGAAGGTGATAAGAAACCTGTAAAACTGGATAAGAGGGCGACATAACAAGCCTGGCCCCAAACTCGGGTATTAAGAAGTTACAAATTTTATTAGAACACAAAGGTGAGTTAGGAAAAATAGTTTGTCAGAAATCAATCAATGGAAACAATGAAGTGTACTTCTTCTGTAGAGAAAGGTTTCTACTGGGGTCCTGAAGTGCTTTCTCTTTGCTAGTCCCTAGCCTAGAATGTGACTTTTTAAGGCTTACTTTGGGTCTTATTTTAATTTTTTCTTGTTTATTCTTTAATGAAAATACTATTCTACTGCTTGTGATAGCTCGTCTTTTCTAAAAACAGAAACAAAAACAAAAAATACTCTTTATGGGTCAGACGCAGAGGCTCACACCTGTAATCCCAGCACTTTGGGAGGCCAACATGGGCAGATCACTCCAGTCCAGGATTTCAAGATCAGCCTAGGAAACAGCGAGACTCCATTTCTACCAAAATTAGCCGAGTGTGATGGTGTGCACCTGTAGTCCCAGTTACTCAGGACGCTGAGGTGGGAGGATTGCTTGGGCCCAGGAGTGGGAGGTTGCAGTGAGCTGAGATCATGCCATTGCACTCCGGCTGCAGTGACAGAGTGAGACCCTGTCTCAAAATAAGAAAGGAAAAAAACCCAAAACACTTTACTGGGGTATGATTGAGCATTTTAGTATTATGTGGTCCGTCCTGCATGGATAAAGAGGTTGTGCAATTCTTTCAGTGGACATGAATTAACACTGGTTAAAGTTTTGCCATAGATTTTCCATTATGTTGAACAAGACAAGTGAAAAATAAAAATAAAGTTTAACACATATCTGCACAATTAATATTCTCAGGACGCTTGCCTTCCTCCACAGTTGCTGCTTGGGAAGAAAATTTCTGTTTGCCCTCTCCATTTTGTTTTCATTTTACCTTCCTTTTTCTTTCCTTCCCTTTCTTCTTTTATCCAGATACTACGAATCTTTTCATTTGTGAAATTCTTATGTACCTTAAGTGAATTATTACTCTGCCTCTTTTTTCTGAAACAAAACAGAATTTTGATTTGTTGTTAAATTGGGCTTTTTAAAAATACATCATTACTTATTGGACGTTTTCTCACAGGATAAAAACCTGGGCTTGCATTGTCAATGTCCCTCTCCAAATCTCAGTAATTTGATCTATCTATAGTTATACCAATAGGTGGGCAATACTATATATCAATTTTGGAAAATGAAAGAAAATCAATTAAACTATTAGAAAGATATTTAAAAATGTGTCCTGAAGTCTGAGGATGATTCCTATAGAAAATTCAAAAATTATGGTTGAATGACTCTACCAACTGTCATAGAGTATTAATTGAAGACCACTCATCTTTGTATTTACTTATCAAATCTATTTCATTTATCCAGTATTTATAGAGAGCCTACTATGTGATACGTAATTTAAAAAAATGTATCCAAATGTAATACTTTGCCACATCATTCCGGGAAATGGTACTTGCTTTGCTACTGATATTAATCTATTGTCATTTAAAAACATTAAACACTAGACTTGTAGAAATAGTTCTCTGGAGAGCACTAGTAGGTTTTTTATAGGACATTGTCTGGAAGGAAAAGTTCCCAGAACACGTGAACGAAGGCACTGAGGCACTGCCATGGGTGAAAGGCGACGCCTGTTACTCTCTGCTGCTTATACCTAGCAATAGTACACAATTTGCTATCCAGACATGCAGTCCATTTATTACGGAATCGAGTCCAGAGGCACAGAATTGACCTACTTCAACTACAGAAGTAGCTAATCTTGCTAGCTTAACAACGCTCTGTGGTTATATCTGTGGCAAGGCAAAGATTCTTGGAAATTTTGTCTTCGATTTTCAAATTTAGCAGATAGCATATTAAAAAATAATGTAACTTCCTCAATTATTTTCTTCATTGAGTCACAGGTGACATTGTACATTTTTAATTCTTGTGTTCTTGAAAAGTAACTGCATTACACCCAAATGCCCCATACTCCCAGACTTCAGTTAGAAATAAAATATGAGCAAGTGTGATAAGAATGTAGCTGTGAAAAAGTTCAAGCTGGCGAGTCCAGCTGCCCGTCTTTGCATCCTGGCTCCATCACTCATCAGCTGGGCAGCGCTTGGTGACTTACTGACCCTCTCTGTGCTTCTGCAGGATGTGCCCAATGAAACTCACTCATAGAACTATTGTGAAGCTTAGTGCAGTGAAAACATTTAAGCAATTCTTGGGACACCGTAAGTGTTCAGTAAAGGCTTATAGTTATATCAAAAGATACAGATACATTTAAATTGTAGTGAATGTAATCCAATCCAATTTCACAAGGACACCTTTTCTTGAATATACGAGAGCATTTGCCAATGGAGAAAATAACATGACATGAATTAATCATTGTCAATGGCAAACGATCGTTAAATACAGACATTTAGCAGACAACAACAGATGGAAGGCAATGGTTCTGCCTCTTTATCTTGTTGGTTATTTTTCTCATTCATGCAGTTACTTCATGACATTCTGAGTTCCTGTACCTTGAAAGAATCCTTTCTCTCTTATTTTCAGCAGCTTTAATCTTCCATCACTTTTGCATCTTTTCTGAAGTCTAGAGTGGTCTCCTTACGCTTTTCAGTTCCTTTAGGGTCATTCTCTTTGTTTTAAAAACCTTAAAAAGATACACCCAGCATTTGTGCCACACCCTGCTTGTAGATCTGGACTGTGGCAAAAGACATCATTGTTGAAAGGAGCTCAGGGGCCATGGAACTTTGGGTGCTCCGCTAAGGAAACAGGCCCAGAAAGGATCTGGCCTCCTCATAATTACTATCTATGATTAAGCACGACTTCTTAACTACGAAATCCATATCAAATTAGCCATGTGGAAAACTGGGACTAAACAGGCACCCGATCTGAGTTCTCTGAATTCCAGTTCGGAGGTTTTTGACACTGTTCCACATGAATTTCCAAAGCCTTTGGACTAACAGTGACTCGGGGCTTGGATTTTGGCCTTGTCATAAAATTACTTATTGGCAAACACCGCATACCTTATGGCAACCACAGAAAAATGAAGGAATTGTAAGGATGGTGTACTGTTACAGATTCTAAATGAAGCCTTGTTTGCCCCCCTTGAACTTCTTAGTTAAACCCCAGCCCTAACATTAGCTATGTCTCTGTTTGCCTTTGTAGGGTTAGTACCTTGGTAAGAGTATAAATACTATTTTGTTCTTTATTTCATGAATTCCAGAAATAATAGGATTTTTATCCTAACAATGTTTATAGTCTTCATATAAGCCACTTTATAAATATTTAAAATGTCCACTTATATAGTTAAAATATTAAAAATTATGTTTGAATGGACTCTACCAACTGTCATAAAGTGTTAATTGAAGACCACTTAGGAGATCACCCAAGTTCCTATAGAGTCAATGTTTACAGTTCTTACTGTTTTTTTCTCCCAAGTTTAGAGAAACATGATCAACCGTCATCTATTCTGTGTTACTCAAGGCCATGACATGAATGTCATATTGACAAGGATTCATTTTCTTTCTATTGCAGGGGAAGAGGAAACTATTCCCAAGGTAAATTTGGAAAGGCAGCTGGGCCACACAAACGTATCAAAGCCAATACCCAGTGATTAAGTGGTTCTGCCCACGTAAATCAAGTGTGTGCTGAGGTACACAAGTCTCCAAGTGAAAGAAGACCTGTCTGGTATTTTTCATACGCACTTTCTGAAAAACAAAAACAAAACAAAAACAAGTATGGCAGTAACTTTGGTGCCCAAAGCAAGAAGCCTCGAAACCAAACACTTAAAACCACATTGGTATTGGGAGAATAAATGCTGGTGTTTGAGAATAAATGTTGTACCAGAAATGCTGACTAAAATATTAACAAAGCCTTATCTTTTGCAAGATCACTTTCCTGTGTAAACTCAACAGTTTGAATGGGGTTTGAGTAATGATGGTCTGAGCAACAACTTCAACAAGGTTGGAAAGGAAGAAAGCAATTTTATGGTAACAGTCGAGTAATCAGTGACCTAAAGCCTAAATTGGAACACATACACAGAGAAGTACACTTAAGAGACTTTTAGCTTTGGAGAAAGAAAATCCATTGTAATAAAGTCAAGCAGTCTCTTCAGTTGACACCAAGAATTCTTCTCAGTTTTCTATGTGGGAATGCAATCCCGTCACATCAAATTATCCAACAGGTTAGTAAAAACAAATTCCTCTGGAATTGCTTATTCTTTCAGGGATCCAAATAAATGCCAGTCACTTCAACCTGTGCTTTGTGGCTCCCAGGGACGACGGGGCCTGTCCTGCTGCAGGCTGTGTGGTCCCGGCTGGGCCAGGGGAGCTGGTCAGTTCAGTAACTGACCTTCATGAAAATGGCCTGGGCCCTTCCTTCTCCGACATGATGGAAATAATTTCTGGAGAGGCCAACGTTTAGATAAACCCTGGCGGTTTGCACCTTTATATAACTTTCCAGATCTGTCCCACAAGCCCATAGGTAGCCAAGTTCAAACCTCCCGTTAGTTTCTAGATGTTCTGAGAACGAACTGATGATTGGAGAGAGTCAATCTACAACTTTGGCCTCAGAACCCAGAGGCTGCAAGTCATCTTGCTGGTCCTTGCTGTGGAAATGGTTTACTTTTTTCCTTACTACGTACTGTAGAGGAAAGCTGCCCAAAATGTGTTTTTTGTTTATTGGTAAAGGGTCTTGTTGGAATTAAGTTACTTAGGAATGTGTCTATTGCAATTAAAAGAGGCATAATGTTTATATTAACATTTTAAAGTTTGGTTACTCAGGGAGCATTGGTTTACGTGAGTGTAAAATAGGCGATAATGAATATGTTGAATTATTCCATATTAAAAATGTAGCTTCCTAGGAAAATGTTAGTGTAGTTAAATAGACTCTCCAGTACCAGCTGAAGGACAACAGAAGATACTACTGTTAGCATTCAGTCCCTGTATGTCTTAAATAGTAGGTAAAAAAAAAAAAGCAGTATGTATCATTTTCCCACTTAAACTTTTAGCGAATGCATTGACTACAGGTTGCTTTAGGTATGAATGTGAAGAACCAGATTAGGAAATGATTGTAGGAAAATAAAACTAAGTATTTAGATGTAAATAATTTTCCAAAAAATCTGACTAAAATTATATTGGTTAGAAAAGGAAGCTTTTGGATCTAAGGATACTTTCCATTCTATTTCCTGGGGTCTCCACTCAGTGGGCTATTGTTACCTGCATGTGTTGACTCAGGACCCAATACACATAGTGATATCTCTTCCTCTTCTCAGTGACTTAGTTATCTTCTGAAACACTACAGGTGCCTCTCCTCTTGTCTTACTCATTTTCATTCCACTTTGCACGTCATACCGTGGTGGAGAAGAAGCTTTGAGTTCACGTTTCTTTTTTTTTTATGGTTAAAAAGATACATATTTAGAAATAACCAGCTGGGCTTGGTTTAGATGGTCCCAATTTTGTTGGCAACATCCAAAACATCTTAATCAGGACCCAATGGAACATATGCCTTCTTCTCTCCATCAGGGCTGATCAGGGTGTGGACTTGGCCACATCAGTGTCAGAGAGCTTCTTCACAGCCTGTTTGATCTGATGCTTGTTGGCTTTAACGTCTGCAATGAGCACAAATGTGTTCTTTCATCTAACTTCTTCATGGCAGATTCAGTGGTTGGGGGAACTTGATGGAAGAATGGTTAAGATAATTTTTCCTGGGGCTGGCTTCAGAGCCATGGTGCCTTGGGCTGCTGGAAGGTGAGTGACATGTGGATCATGTTTGTGTGTGTGTGTGTGTGTGTGTGCGCGCGCGCATGTGTGTGGCTGTGGATGCCTTTCAGGAGGGCTTTCTTGGCCTTCAGAGCCTCTGCTTTGGCTTCAGCTCTGGGGGAGGAAGTAGCTTCCTCCTTGGCCTTCAGCACCACTTTATTAAAGGCACATCTCTTACCCTGCTGTCGTCCTCAGATGAAGTCATATTCCTGCTCTTGTCCCCTTCCCCAGACTCTGGTCTGTCTCCCAGAATCTCACTTCCTCATGGTGGGCAGAGCCTAGAGATCAGAAACACATTTTTTCATCTCTTCTTTTAAATTCTTAACAGGACTGGGCTTTGTCTTTCTCCGAATATGCTTTAGTTTCTGTTCATTTCCCTAGGGAGGTCACATTCAAGAGCCCAGAGCCAAACTGAAAGGAGGAAATCATACCTCTCATTGTTCTTTGGGGGAAGATTTTCAAATCAATTCAGTAAATACTTGTTGCATGCTTATTATATTGCAGATACTAGATGCTGGAGACTGGGGAGTAGATATAGAAATACAAAGATGAGCGTTCCAGCCATGGAGAAGGCGAGGCTTGGGTAGAGGAAAGCTCTATTCACACAAATCACTGTATAGGATACAATGTGGGAACAGAAAAGAGATTTGAAGTGCTGCAGAGCTACAGAATAGGTAGCGAAACTATTCTTCATGAAAGGATGGAGGAAAACTATAGGGAGTGGTGGCACTACTGATGGGCCTTGAAATGTGGTTGGGATTCAGTTATTAGAGATCAGAGCTTGGGTGTCAGGGGAAGACCACTAAGGCCACAAAGACCAGGAATCAGAAACAGGTAGGATGATAAATGCTAAGCATAGAGTGGTGACCCAGGCGCTGACTAGGGGTGTGCATACGTGCATAGATGTGCAGGTGTGTGTGTACTGGTGGGGAGAGAAGAAGGGCTATGAGAGAGGTGATGGGTGTGGTGGAGGTTGATTGTGATGGACCTAGATGGTGGTTATCATCTCAATCAGAGTTGTCAAAGGATTTTCCAAATATTTTATTTTCTGAGAAAATTCAGGAACGACGTAGAGGCATCAAGAAGAAAAGTATCCCTTGTAACCTACTTCTATGTTCTGAATGTTTGTTCTCCCCTACCTGCCCCCAATTCATATGTTGAGATCCTAACCCCCAAGGTGATGGTAGTAGGAGGTGAGGCCTTTGGAAGGTGATTAGGTCCTGAAGGTGGAGCCCTGATCCATGGGATTAGTGCTATTAAATGAGCCCCGTCCACTCTGTGATGACACAATGAGAAGGCCCCATATATGAGCCAGGAGGAAGGCCCTTACCAGACAGTAGATTTGTTGGTGGCTTGGTCTTGGACTTCCTAGCCTCCAGAATAGTGAGAGACAAATCTCTTTTCTCTCTCTCTCCTTTTTTTTTTTTTTTTTTTTTTTTGAGATAGAGTCTATCTTTGTCTGGGGTGCAGTGGTACCATCTTGGCTCACTGCAACCTCCCTCTCCTGCATTCAAGTAATTCTCCTCCCTCAGCCTCCCAAGTAGCTGGGATTACAAGTGTGTACCACCATGTGCAGCTAATTTTTATATTTTTAGTAGAGATGGGGTTTCACCATGTTGGCCAGGCTGGTCTCAAACTCCTGACCTCAGGTGATCTGCCTGCCTTGGCCTCCCAAAGTGCTGGGATTACAGGTGTGAGCCACTGAACCCAGCTGACAAATTTCTATTGTGTATAAGCCACCTGGTCTATGATGTGTTAAAGCAACCCAGACTAAGACACCCATCGACCTTGACATACACTGCCATTGATCTTCAGAGGTGTTTCCTGCTTATTTCTGTTTTATGAAGTTACGAAAAACAAATAAGATATTATATACATGTTCTGAATATTTTCTTTATTATAAATTTGTATATGTTATAAACATATAAATTTGCATATGTATAGCTCTGTATAAATTCCCTTGTGTATGTTCTTACAACTCAATCAGCATAATTTTAATGGCTCTATCATATCCCAGAGTTCGCATATATTTTCCCCTGTTTTAGGGTAGCCTGTTGATGTAGTACTGCCATTCAGCATTAAACTTTTATAAAGGAATTCTATTATACATTGTCTAACACTTGTTTTCATAATACATCTCAATTATACCCCAATTACTTCTTTTCCTTACTGGAAATCCATGCTGCCTGACTAAAACTCATGGCAGCAGGGGCCCCGATCCCTCTTGGACCACAGCCAGCTCCCTTGAGGATATCAGACCCACCTATGGGCACTCCCTCCCTTGCCCCTGCATTTACAGTGTCTACTCTTAGATGTCTCCTTTCTCTTCTGTGACACTGCCAATCGACCTAACAAATCTAACTGCAGTCTGTGGGGTCTCCTTGCCCACCATCATCCCTGCCCTACATCTGTCTTTGGTAGCTGTCACACAGGCCCTTCCTGGACAGGCACTGCTTCTCTGCCCATCACAGGCTTCATGGCCAAAACCACGCTGCCGCCCAGCTGATGCTCTGTGAAGAAATCTATCCATCTTCACCAGACTTTCCATCTTCCACCCACCACGCAAGTGCACGTAAACCTGAAGCCTTCTCCCTGTTCATGTATCCTTTGTCATCATTATTAATAACCATAATATTCCATCCTTTATTTACTTGTTATTGGCTCATATCATGGCAGTTACTTCAGATCTTTTACTCTCCTTAATTTCAATTTCCACCCCTGCTCGACTTATTCCAAGCAGCTTACCTTACCTTCTATTAGGAAGATTGAAGACACCTAGAAAATCCCTGTCTGTATTTTTCCTTATCTTTTAATAAATCCCCACTTCAGTGCTCCCCTTCTGCTTCACAAAATGCCATATTAAACATAAAAGTGCCAAAATACATAAAAAGCAAAGCAAAGGGTATGTTTTCAGAATCTAAACAATTAATTAATAGGTAAAAAAAAACCACCTAAAATTGTGTTCTACTTTTAACAAATCAAAAATACCCTGTTCACTTCAGTAAGAATATGAGTTTAATTTCCATACTTATGCTAATTACTCTCACTTTGCAATATTAAGAACCTCTTTAAAACTGGTTATAAAAGTAATATCTTTATTTAAAAAAAGGAAAAGTACACAAATAACACTAGGGAGAAAATAACCCATAGAATAACACAGCGGATAGTGTTATGTAGGATATAGATTGTCTAGGATCAAACACTGGCCACTCAATGTATTAGTTGAATATCTTAGTCAACTTAATCTCTCTTTGTTCTGGGTTTCCCACTGTCAAAATAGAAATCAAAATAGTTCATCCTGTGAATTATTTTGATGAGTGAATAAAATAATTATGTAAACGTTTTATTACATTCCTTGGCACTTACTAAACTTCAGTGCTCTTTTTCTTTGTTCCAAACTTCATATACACATATTATGTGTCATATGCATATGTGATATTTACAAAACTAGGGTCACATTGCATTTAACCTGCTGCAGCCTGCTTTTTAACTTAACATTATCTTGTCAGCACTTCCCTGGGCCATTCTGCATTCTTTGAACACATGGTTTTTAATGCCTGAATAGCATTCTGTTCTATGGATTTACTATAATTTACTTAACTAAATCCCTATTGTTACTTAATTAGGCAGTGGCAATTTTTTGCTATTATAAATAGCATTGCAATGAACATCCTTGCACATAATTCTTTGTTTGCTTCTCTGATAATTTCCTTGGGATAAATTCCAAGAACTGTGATTATTAAGTCAAAGGATAAGAACATTTGTAAGAATCTTGATCTATGTGGTCAATCTGCTCTCCAGAAAGTTTGCCTTCATTTATATTCTCTGCTTCAATATGGGAGAGTGTTTTTGTTTCACCAGACCTTGGCCACTGGTGGATAATGTACAAGAGCTTATTTTGAAAACTGCTGGTTTCTTAGATGAAGGCAACCTTACAGTTCTTTTCACTGGTGGGTTTTGGTTGCATGAATGATTTTTGGGTGATGTTGGAAGAGTAAACCTGAAGAGCAGATTTCCCTTAGGTGGCTACTCCCAGAGTACAGAAATAAACTTGAAAGTCTTCAAGATACAAATATGCAAGGTGAAATGCAGCTCTCAGCAATCATTTTATAGACAAATATTATACTTACTTGAAAATATTTATAAAAATAATGCCTTTTATTTAAGGTAATTAATCCAGAGTCCTTGGCTACCCAGTAATCATTCAGCATCCTCATCTTTCCTGTAATGTGGGTGATGACAGTGTGTCCTCAGAAAGGGAAAGAGGTCTACATCTTTTTCCACACCAAGACCTTCTAATCTTTTTCATGGTGGTTGGGCACCAACTCTGGGTACTGACTATTGGGTGCTTTTAAGGGCTTACTTTTAGCATTTGAAGAGGGATCAAAGGGAGGCTTTTTTTTTTTTTTTGCCTAAAAAACACTGCTTCCCAAGAGTCAGTGGCAGAGAAAGAGGTTGGTAATAGGATCAGATGAGAAAATAGAGTTCAGGAATGCTGACCCCCCCAGCTGAAGATGCCAGACTTACCCAGATGCTCTAACTCATATTGTTGAGTCTCTTTTACCACTTACTCTTTAGCTAGTAAGGTCAATGTAATAAGTTACATCCATCATTGCAATGGTGCACTTCCTATGCATACATATCTTAATTGTGTATGTATGTGTTTAAGCTGCGGGGATTTTTTGTTTGAAAGAATGTGTGCTGTTTAGAGAAGAGGGGGCGTGTCCTTGCTTGTGTGAGATGGAGATTGCAGTTTGTGTTGCATCCAGGCGGGTGGACTGAGGAGGGTAAAAAGACAGTCTTTCATTCTGCCTGTGAGTATGATGGCAATTAACATGTTTGTCTGTAAAAACAAGAAGTAGTCTCTGTGCTATGGAGAACTGATTAGAGCCCTACATGCTCAGAGTAAAAAGCAGATGGGGTGGGGGGTGGGGGGGTGGTCGGTGTTAGTGAGCTCTGCAAGCACTTGTGCAGGGCCAGACAGCTGAGTACAGACTGGAATAGAAAGCAAATCATTCCAATGGTGAGAGTCCATGAGCCCATCCATAGCTGAGCTACTGAGAAACAGAAAAAGCAGAACTGATGTAAACAGAGCTTAGTAAAATGGTGGTCTCATATCAGATTTACCTGGTTCTCCTAATAGCTTGATTAACTGGTTTATCACTTCGTTTTTGGTTAGAAGTTTGAGTTTGTTCTGTCTACTTATTTCTTTCTTTCTTTTTTTTAAAGGGCCTGGTTTGATATTGTCCTCTATATTGACAGGGATGCATTTTAACTTAGATCCTTTGCTGATGAGCATGCTGACTTGTAAAGCATAACTGATGTTTTCATATCACACTGTCATCATTTAGGTGTAAGGGGTGACTAGATTAAGACTGCAGTTTTTAAAGTTTTTGGTAGCTTTGTTCAGCAAATCCTCTAGAAGTTGTGATACTTTGCCAGACACAGTCTTTGATTGTGGTTTAGACTGTGCTTTGATTCACTGGCTGCTTAGGATAATAGTCTCTGTTAGCGCAGAGTGTATCACTGAGTCAGATGAGAGCCCAGTGCGGAGATGGCTCTGTCACTACAATCATCTAGTAAGTCATTCCAAGTTGGGGCTTAGGACTCTGATTTCCTCTCCCAGGCTTGAATGTGTGCTTTTGGCACATGAATCCTTCTTGATTCTTATCTTAGTCTGTAAATAGCATAGAAATTGCACATGGAAAAATGGAACAAATCATACTTTCTTTCAAAGGGCAAATTAAACATTCCATAGAATAAGGAGAGAGTTGTTAGCGAGGGAAAAAAAAATGCAACCTTGCTAACTCCAGTGTGAAAAAAGAACAGAATAAATTGGACTCAAACGCAACCTTAAAGAACGTTTTGAGCATTTGCACTTTTTTTCTTTAACCACCCTCTTAGCCCTCCTGCCAAACACCAAATCCTAAGTTTTCCAAAGGTTTGAAAATATTCCCATTAATTTTTTTCTTCATAGCCCTGTATTTACCAGGGCTTGAAATGGAAATACTGAAACCTAGTAATGAAGGGCACTATAGAATTCCCGTTCTGTCGGAGGCCAAGTGCTCCTGGCAAAATGCTCAGGAAGTCCTGTTCCTACCAGGCTACAGTGGAGTTTTCAGTTACAGACTGTTTTGAAAATTCAGGTAAATTAAGAATAAGCAATTTTCCTAAATTATGAAGCGAGCTATTTCTTCGACTCAATAAATAAATACATTTGCAGATGAAATTATGAAACTAACTTCCTGAAAGGGGAGAGAGGATGAATCTTCTGAGAGAATGACCTGGAATGATAAGATTCTGCCCTGTCTTCTGGAGGAGACACTGAGCATGTCAACTCTGAGTTGGACACAGTTCAACAGCACACATAGATTGTCACTCATTTGTGGAATTGTGGAATGCAGCATCTCTTATTCCATCCATACTGCCTGTTACGTGAGCACCTCAAGGATGATGTGGAGGTTGGATCCTGATTCATTCAATTACAGTTGTTCAAGGGATGACCAGACAAATTCGAACAAGGGCAAGAAGTGAGTAAAACGTCAGTGAGAACAAGGGAAAGAGGTGGCGTGAGAGCTACTGGCCCTGGCCCTGAAAAGGCTGCAGACAGGGAGGCCTGTCCTGCCCACATTTGCACTATTGCTGAGTGGCCTGTTAGGACTAGAATCCGGATGCTGCTTCCAATACTGCGTCTGTTCGCCAATGTTGCCAGCCCAAGGTATGACCACCTCCATCATGTTACATCCTGGCCCCTAATTTTAAACTCATCCCCTCTCCTGGTTCAATTTTTCATTTATAACTGTGGCACCACTCAAGTGTTTACTCTGCCCCTTTTCTGTCTCCTGGCACAGGTGCACATTTCTTTTTTTTTTTTAATACCAGGGGAGAGGGCGAACGCAGTCCCCTACTACCACAAATTATGCAGTGGAGTTTCCCGCATTTGGGGAAATCACAGGAGTCAGCACATCCGGAGTGCAATGGATAAGCCTTGCAAACCACCTTCATGATCATGGTATCTCTCCTGCCAGGTCAGTATGGGTGCACATTTCTTTAGCTTCCTCACTCTGTACCTCTAGGCAGAGTATCTTCACCCATCCGTCTTATCTCTCTCTGGGAGGGCCATCCCTATTCCTTTAGCAGAGAGGTATCTTCAGCTGGGCTCTCAATCCCATCCTCTTCCAGCTCTCAAGGGTTAGGGTTCTCTCCTTCCCTCGTGCTGCTGGGACCGAGCCACTCTCTTAGTAGGCTGTAACCCTGTGATGTGCCAAGGCTGCTCCAGCCTCCATCCTCTGCCTGGACAGCCCTGCTAGGGCTTCCCTCTTCTTTTGCTTGTCTATTGTCATTCATTGACATTTGCTCTTAATATATTAATATATATTGTCAATTTTACGAGTGATAAAAGCTCATTTTAGAAAATATGAGAAAATGGGCCAGGTGTGGTGGGTCACACCTGTAAACCTAGCTCTTTGGGAGGCTGAGGTGGGAGGATCAACTGAGGTCAAGACCTTGAGAGCAGCCTGGCCAACATGGTGAGACCCCCATCTCTACTAAAAGTACAAAACATGAGCCAGGCATGGTGGTGCATACCTGTAATTCCAGCTACTCGGGAGGCTGAAGCAAGAGAATCACTTGAATCTGGGAGCCGAAGGTTGCAGTAAACTGAGATCGTGCCACTACACTCCAGCCTGGGCCACAGAATGAGACTCCATCACAAAAAAAAAAAAAAAAAAAGAGAAAGAAAAGAAAATACGAGAAAATAAATCATGCAATAAAGCAGAAATCACTATAGTTCCATATGTAACTTTGGCTACTTACCTCCCACAGGTTTTTGAAAAACAAAAAATCCTATAGAATTTTAAAAATTTTCCTTGATTGATTTTAAACGTATTTTCTTGGTAGAATATTTAAAATATATAGAAAGGTCCAAAAGAAAACATTTCCTAGAATTTCACCCTACATTTCAATGTATTTGCTTCGGACTTTGTCTTCCATGCATATCTAAAGGGTGTACTTTTGACAGGATTTTTGGGAATACCTGGCACAGGAATAGTCACAGCTTCTACATGGAAGAGCATGTAAAGGAGGAATTTAACAGTAGATAACAGCTGCCCCTGGGTGCCTCAGTGGTCTTTATTGATGAAAAGAAAACAATCCTAAATGGTTTCGGTCATTCCTCTAAAGATGCACTAAAAAATGACTCAAGTTTTTGGCAATAAAAATATCATAATGCCAAAAATACCCTCTTATTTTATTTACAGATTTCTTAGAAGAAAAAAAAATGCATTTTTAATTTAATAGTTCTCCTAGTGTCTCAATTGCATAATAAGCTTAGCTGGAACAGGAGGCTGCCATTTATTAGACTGAGAGGCAGCTTCGTTTCCTGGTTAAAAGCAGGATGCCTCTGTCTTGATGGCTCAGCTCTGCAACTTACTCTCTGTAACTTATCAGCTGGTGATAGTATGAATTCTTATCTTCTCTGTCTTCATAATTATCTTAGCAAGAAGCTGGGTGAATCAATGCTAACAGCCACTACTAGCCAAATGCCTGACAGCTTTTTCTCCTTTCAGAATCCTCTCTGGCTACCCCAACCTGCACCCACCCTCCCAGGAGTAAAATTAATTTTTTCATTTTTTTGTACTCTCATAGAGTATGTACTCAAGTCTATCACAATATTTATTGAAATGTGTACTCTTTTTGTTAAATGTTCATCATCTCTCACTTCCCTCTTGCCAATACTGTGAGCCTGTGAGCTTATTACGTATGGGGACTTAAAAAAAAAATCTTTGTGTCATCAGAGCCTAGCCCAGACCTAGTGGGTACTTAATACAAATGCCTGTCAGATGCATAAATATTGTACTCTGAAACCGATTTTCAAACCTAAACGTGTAGCCTCCTATTTATTTCTACTGCATTTTACCTTTTGGGCCTCAACATCCCAGTGGTGTTTATTTTTACTTAGTTGGAAGATACAACCAAAAAAAAAAAAATCAAAACAAAACATAACAACACTGTGCATCAGCAGAATGCAGTGATACAACTTACTTGAAGGAGGTGCAGTGGAATTCACAAAAGCAATAATGGCCAAATAAGGAGAAAGATGTTACTTATGATTACACTGTATTCATGTTTCAGAAATGAGCAAACTGAGGCTCAGAAATTGCATGATGAAGGGCAGCACGGATTTACTGGCAGAAATAAGACTACAACATGTTATGCAGGGGAGATGACAGCTGTCCCTGAAATACAGTGGGACGTATGGGATGGTAGACAAGGCAGCCCTGGTGGAGGAAGTGTCTCTATCTGAGCCTTGTAAGGAATGGACTAGAGAATAGAGATTCCAGGATAGAGAGCCATAGTCGCTGAGGGCGTCATGGTGCAAGCACCAAAACAGAGTAAGACACTCCAGGGTGACCAGATGTGCGGCAGAGTAGCACACAGTCATTTTTCCTGTGTAACTTGTAATTCCTTTTCCTCCAAAAGGCAGCAACTAGCTCATGTGTCAGAGCAGCTTGCCGTTTTACTCACTTTTCCTACAAAACCTATCGCCTTCTTCGTTTACCTCCAAATTCAGAGGGACCAGAATACAGTTGAAGGAATAATAGATATGATAAAAAAAAACAGTCGAAGAAGAAATTGGGTTGTCCTTAGATCCTATGGCCTGATTTTAATAACTCATAATCCACTTAAAATACGAATTCATAATCCAGTTAATGTGCAGAAACACGAAGCATCACTTAAACTATTTTTAAAAGATCTGGGAAAATATTACACATTAAGTTATTTACTTTGAAGGTATTTAGCATACTAGATATGATAGAAACTCTTGACTTTTTCAATGAGAGAGAATACGGGAAGATGAAGGCTTTATTAAGAGTGTAACGATACTCATTATCAGAACAGTGTCAAAGTTAGTATAATAAAAGGAATCTGGAGGAATTGAATATTGTAAATGAAAAAACTTTTAAGGCTTGTGTTCGAGAATTGTGCATGCTGTGTGTTTTTGGCATGCTTTAAATTCTTGAGCCACAGTCTGCTGTAAAAATTCTGCAAACTTCTTAAGCCTTTTGCATCCCTAATCAGTTTCCAAGTGTTATCAACTAATAAAATATATTCCATAACAAACATTTGGTAAATATTTAGCATAATTATTGAATTGTACTTACCTCAAGGTTTTATATTCTTTTTCTTCCACTTCTAAAAAAGCATACTATAGATTTCAGTAGAAGTTGGCAGCCACACAGATGTTGAAGTGTGAATTTTGGATGTTTGCAGGTTGTAAATATGTGGAATTTTGATCGTGAATGGGAATTTAACATTACAACCTTACATGGTTGGAAAGATTCTGCAATAGCAACAATTTCACATTTGCATAAACAGCTTTATTATAGTTGGAGTAATATATAGAAAGAACACAAATTACTCTGACCAGAGTTAAACCTATAAAGCAATCACATTTGAATGAGGATTTTACTTAAAATCATAGACTCATCAACTCTAAAGTGTTTTTATCTTTCACAAGAGACAAATTTAGCCTGTTATGAATAAAATCCCTTAATATCTGCATTTTCTGGCTGGCATATGTATATTGCCTCAGTGGAACTTTAAAATAAAACCATACATATGAAAAAATTAAAAAGAGGCAAACAACTAAAGTATTAGACCAAAAAAATCTAGTTTTTTACATCAGATAATAAAATAATTGTCAAAAGTGTTTGCTTTAATTGAATTTTAAACCCTAGAATCTTTTTCGGCTCTTGATTTCACTGTAAGAGTGCAGAGAGTACAGAAACAACTAGAACCTTTTGAAATCTACCCTTCTCTTACCTTTTGTAGATGTTAGTAGCATCTCTGTCACTTTGCTCAGTGGAGGCATAGTTTTGATCGTGCAATTTTACAGGTATTTTGTTAAAAGATTCAGGAAGTTAGGTATCTACATTCCAAATGCAGCAAATTACAAGGTGTTCTTGATTAATCAGAATGCTTTATGACACATCTTTTCAAGCCTCAGGTTGAAACAATTTGTATGTCCCCATCAAAGGTGTGATATTCATTTGAAGAATTATGCAAGTTAGTTCTGCATTTCAGATAAATGTTGGATTAATTATTTGGCTCCTAGGAAACTTCACTCAGGCATGTCTTAGTTGCATACTGTTTGAAAATAAAAAGCAATTAAACTGAGAAATACAAATATAGTATTGCATGATATTGCTATTTTTATTGTAACTCTAAGTCAGTTTTATATAGCAAAACTCCGAACTTCGGTTGAGGAAGGCTTTATAGTTTTTAACTGCTTATTAACTCCATCTCTTAAAAATATTAATTTGTAAATTTGAAGGAAATGAAACAAAATTGTCTAATCATTTGAAAGTTGGTAAGACCATTTGAAAGAAAAGCACTCATATACAGAATGTTATTTCTCTAGTCTCATTCACATTGATGTTAACTTTTCAAGGCTATTCTCATTTCTGTATATTTTACCCACTCTTAAAACACTGAATAGAGTTTTGCTGCCTTAAATTCAGAAGCAGAGTGTTAATTCAGAATAGAGAGCAGTAAAAATGTGAAAGTCTTTGTATTTCTCTCCTGACAAATCAATGGCTTGTACAGATACAAGGGAAATAAATGCATTTTGCCAGTTAGAGTTCTTTAAAAAAAAAAAAAGGGATGAGGAAAGATGAAGGGAATACTACTAATACTTCTGCAAACATTAGCTGGAGATTGGAGTATATCTCAGCTGATTTTAGTCTTTACTTTAAATCTGAAAACTGAATGAAAGCTGCAATTTAATAATAACAGGTAGCATTTACGGAAAGGTTTCTGTAGGTTCTCACTTCTTCACACCTATAATCTCATCAGATTTTTATGCACAACCCTACGAGGGAGGAACAAATATTACCCCCATTTTACAGGTTGGTTAACCTGGGAAGAGCTAAGTTATGGAAGCTGTCAATGGTTATACTGCAAGCATTTTGATCCCAGGCAGTCTGCCTCTAGAGTACACACACCATTTGCTTGCCCTTCTGTAGTTGAAATCTGTATGACTGCATCTTGTTTTCAGCCCCAAGCAAAGGGTATGACAAGTAATTTTGAACATCATTCATTTCTTGTAGATGATCTGAAAAGAAAGACAAGGGAAAAGAAAGAATTTAAGATCGCATGGGATTCCAGTATCCAGTGACAATGATGGTGTACATTTTGGAGTGTGTATTTCAAGGTTTTCAATACTTAGGGACATACCCACACATTTGCATACATTTGCCGACCCCTTAGCTTTTCTCAGGCGTGTACTACTCATTGAGAGATCAATCAGTCAATTCCTGTTGCTTCTCACCCTGAAGTGTACTACATAAAGTAGCCCAGGTAAGAAGCAGCTCAATAGCAAATCAAAGTGTGCAAATGTCTGCACGTGTGTGTGTGTGTATGTATGTGTGTGTGTATGTGTGTATTTCACCCAACTGTTGCTTGGTACCCTAGAATGTACTACATAGAATTGCCCTGATAAGAAGCAGCTCAATAGCAAACCAAAGTCTGCGAATATCTGCCTTTGTGTGTGTGTGTGTGTGTGTGTGTGTGTGTGTCCGAATTGTTGCAGATCTTCTTTGTCCACACTAATGTAATACTCGAGACATTTCTTTCTCCACAAGCTGTTATAGGGCAGTCTCATGACTCCATTTTATTAATGGTTGCTTTAGAGGTTGACTGCTTAGATCCTGGAGGTATTTTCAAGGGCTTTCCAAATAAATTTTTGGATGTCAAGTAACGCACATTTAACCCAGATGATCTTAAATATACTTTCCAAAATTTGTTCTGACCCCTGCCTGCCCCTGCCTCTTTCTTTTTCTACGGCACTTCTTAGGACTTCTCACCATTGATTTCCAGTTAGCTGCCTTCCAACTACGTTGTGGGATTGCCTTTGCTGGCCTTCCTGAGATTGGGTGACTGATTCTAGCCAACGAGGTGCAGCATTCAATCACTGGTGCAAGACACCCTAGAGCACCGTGGCTCCCACAAATTTGAGTCAGGTGTGTAATTTTAAAGTTTCTAGTAACACATTAAAAATGTTAAAGAAACAGGTGAAATTCATTTTAATAATATATCTTCTTTAACATAAGATATTTAAAATATAATTTCAACATGAAATCCATATAACATTATTAAGATATTTTATATTCTTTTTAAATTACTATTTTTATTTGGACAAAGTCTTTGCAATCAGGTATATATTTAGCACTTATAGCAATATCAGTTCACCCAAGCCCCATTTCAAGAGCTCAACAGCAACACGGGGCTAGTGGCTGCTAAGTCGGGGAGGCCAGCTCTGGAGTGCTCTTTGATTCTGCTGCAGTGTAGCCAAGTTTGAGGCGGTGACTGATCTATTTTTGTGTCACAGAGCGAGGGGATGCAGAGCAGAACTCCCTACTGCCAAGAAGGACCTGGGATACGATGAGCACTAAACATTGGTTGTTAGAAGCCTCTAAAAAAGTTTTGTGTTTTTGTTATATCGCAGCATACTCTACCCTATCCTGCCTGATCTTTCTTTCTTTCTTCAAAATGGGACCACGCACTGTCTATTGTTTCTCACCTGGTTTTGCATCTAACACTTTTAAAATATCCTTCTATTTGTTACACATTCCTCTCCATCACAGCATCTTTTCTATCAGCTATATAACATTGCATGATATGCGCATGTCATAGTGGATTTAACCAGTTTCTCCACTATTGCACACTTAGAATTGTTCCCATTTACTCAGTTTAATGATGCTGTAATATTTATCTTTATAGTTAAATCTTAGGGTACAATAATAATAATGATAATGATTTTTTTAACCAAAAATTCCAAGAAATGGAGTGGTTGGGATAAAGGCACAGCACTTTTTATAGTGTATGATAGTTATTGCTGGTTGTTTCTTGAGAAAGTATCAGTGTATTCCTCTACCATCTGATGTATGACACAGAGTATTAATATGTCTATTATTTAAATTAAATACTTTTTCATATGTTAGACCATTGTATTTATTATTTTGCTAATTGCTTGTTCATTCCAACTGTATTTTCCTACTGACCTGTTTGCCTTTCTTATTGATTTGTAATAATTCTGCCTGTGTGTATGCTATTAAACTTTTGCTGTCGTAAGTATTATATGCTCTTCATTTGTCATTTTTTTCATTTTTGAGATTTAATTAAAAAGAATGCATGACTGTATATGACTTCGAGCATGCTTTTAGATATAACTTGTTTTTAAACATGAAAATTTTGATTCTTCAGAAGTGAATGTGAATGAAAAGGCATAGGTTATTGCATGTCAAATATTCAATTTTGTTAAAAAATACAGTACAAATAAAGACTACTCCGCTTAGGTCCAAACTAAATCATTACTGAACATTTTTAGTTAATCATTATGTGTTCTTTCATCCTCTTAGAACGCTACCTGTGAAATCTTCCTGCATTACACAACAGGATACGCATTATAAATCCTAAACGAGACATCCTGTTTTTTTTTCATATGAAATACCTTCTCTAAGTTGTGTATTTGCTTTCCACACAGAAAACATGTAACACCCAACCAATATTTCTAGAAGAATTTTAGACTAACTCAAACTAAGTGTATGTTATGGTTTGTTACACCAACATTACTTCTGATGATAATTTAAATTAAAAAATGAGAGTTAATTCTCCTTTTCCACTTGGCCATTTTGGTCCAGTGACTCGTGAATTCTTTCTAAAGGATTCCCTTGGTTGTAATTTGCTTGGTGGTCCCTGATTCTTGTTATCATTCTGTGCTTGCAACATCTGCCTGTTGTTTCTGGAAAAGTGTATTGTGAACTACAAGCTTGTGTTATTTCTTAGCACTTGTATGTCATTCTTAACACACACAAGATGATTTGCATTCATTTGTAATCATTGTTCTTTGCAAAATACCGGTAAGAGGGTTATTATAATAACCACCATTTTGCCCATGGGGAAACTGAGACCCAGAAAGGTTAAGTGACTTACCCAAAGGCATACAGTGAATTGATGGCAGAGCTGGAATTGCAGGCGAGCATCCTTGGAGGTTGCCTATTGTTCAGCACACTCAGCAACAAGGCCCCTCGGCGCTGTGTTCTTTCTTCCAAGCGTCACATTTTCTTATTCCTTCACTCCACAATTCTTTAAGAACATGTGACATGCTCATAATACAAGGTTAGAATAATAATATCTTTTCTTCTATTTTTTTGCTTCTCTTACTTAAACATATTAATCCAACAACTTGGAAATAGGTCAGTAACAGAGAAATCATTCACGCTTTTTACATGGAAAACAATTGAATGGCATCATTGAAGAATCCAAAAGTGTATCTTGTCTTTTCCCTTAGGGGATGGGAAATGCACTCAAGTGAAAAGGAAAACTATGTACTTTTGTACATTCACTTACGTTTACATAATAGGAGGTGAAGAAGAAATATTAATAGTATCACAAATAACTGCTGTGATTTCAAAGTCTTTGTAATTGTTCAGAATGACTAAGCAGTGTACAACGCAGTCTGTAGGGATATTAATTCCAAGTGATCCTTCAAATTTATTTTGGCAGCACAATTTTTTTTAACCACTCCAGGTACTATAAAACTGTTAAATACTATGAAACTATATTAATTAAACTGTTGAAATAACAGGTTATTAGTGGAAAAGGATTTTCCTGCTTTACATAATCAACAGAATGAATTATCCTTTGCAATATTTTCTTAAAGTACAGACTAGTATTGCTTTCGAGATAAGATTTTGGGGGCAGTTTGGGAATTTTGCATGTGTGTATGTTTCCATATTGATTTGTGGATGTCAAAATCAACACTGTATTCAGAAAGAATAACATACTATGACTTGGAAATTCCTATCTCCTCCTTCTCCCATGCTTCCATTTTCCATTTTAACAAAATTTTGTGATTGTCTATTTAGAATACTGTTTGTAAGTCGTTTCCCTACATTTGAAAAGATATCCTTTTAGCTTTTCTTTTATGTAAATTATTAAAAAATGTGACTTTGATAGGGATCTTTGGAAAGAACATGAAGTATATGAACAGAATTATTGTTCAACTTAATTTAGGGCCCAAATTTAGAACATATACCATGTTCTTTTTGCCTCCAAATGGTTTTTTAGTAACCCTCTGCTCCAAGAAGTTGTCAGTTCTTACCCACCCTCAGGAAGCAAGTCATGTGTATTAAAGCATAATCAGATTAAGAGAAAAACTTAATCCGACTTACCTTAGAAGTAAGTTTTCTTTCTCCATCTTTCAGGAATAACACTTCAATACATATTTATCTAATTTTTTGGTTTTGTATAAAGAGTATTTAGTCACATTATTTCCTGGAATGGCTACTCATATCTGCATTTTCTTTTTCCTTATTCCACAGTGTGCTTCCTACCTCAGGAAAATTGGAGATAAGAAGAACTCACTCTCTTTTAGGTAACTGTAAGCTTCAGATTTCCGAGAATAATAAAAAAAGAAAATCAATCAAACAAACAAAATACCCTTCAGATTACTCCTAAGTCAAGCGGCTCATGCCTTTTATATAAAAGTATAACCTTTCTCTCTCCCATCATCTCCTCTCTGCCTTTCTAGACACCCCTTTGGATTGTTTATAGTTTCCCCCTCCCTACCTACCCCACCAGTTTTTTTTTTTTTTTTTTTTTTTTGTGTGTGTGTGTGTGGCTACTTCCTCTCTACTTAACAAAAGAGGGAGCCTAAGAGACGTTATCACTTGAGGTGGGGGTGTTCCACTGTCTCTGGGAGGGTGGGGGGAATCAGGCTGAACAAGTAACATCACTGGCCTGTGTCTTCTCTGCTCACTCCCTGTGCTGAGGCTGGGGACCAGTCAACCACCTTAACTCTTGTACCTTGTACCTTGGAGCTGTGGAAATCAAACTTTCCAGCAGTAATGAGGTGAGGGAGACCAGGAAGGCAGGCTTTACAAACACTGGCTTTCTTCTCTCTCTCTTTTTTTTTTTTTTTTTTTTGAGATGGAGTCTTGCTCTTTCACCCAGGAGTGCAGTGGCGCAATCTCAGCTCACTGCAACCTCTGCCTCCCGGGTTCAAGCAATTCTTCTGCCTCAGCCTCCATAGTAGCTGGGACCACAGGCATGTACCACCATGCCCGGCTATTTGAGACAGGGTTTCACCATGCTGACCAGGCTGGTCTTGAACCCCTGACCTCGTCATCCACCCACTGTGGTCTCCCAAAGTGCTGGGATTACAGGCATGAGCCACCCCGCCCGGCTCCTCTCATTTTTAACAGCATAGCTTGGGTCTTGTGCGAGTCCTTATGTGATATGATTTGGAAATCTTAAAGAGGATAAGGGACTCTGGGAGGCCCTCAGATGCTCAGCATCCAGCTGAGTGTGTTCTTGCTTAGGGTAGTAGTCAATCACCTACACCCTCATCCCATGTCCTGTGTTCAACTCTTTGTCCTCTAAATGATCATACTCTGACCTCCAAAATGATTAAGAAAAAGAGAAATTCCTTCAACCTCAGCACGTGCAAACACAATTTCAAAGGTAAATAGTTACCATGTCTAGCAATCAACTCTTTGGGCTCATTTAATTGAAATTTATGCGTTTGGGGAGAACATAACTGGCTAAAGACTTCGGCAGCCCCAAGCCTGCAATAGACAGAAACTCCTGAATCACCCTCTGAAAACCAGATATCTGGCTACCTTTATTGATGTTATTTTGGCTAACTTTCTTTATCATGCATTTTTTTTTCTAGTTAAAACCTCATTGAAAACCTCATATAAGAGTCCCTCTCTCTCCAGCCCTCCCTCTCCCTCTATTTCTCTGTCTGTTCCCTGGAGAAAAAAAAAAAATAAAGAGCATATTGACGCTAAATAAAAACCAGAAAGAGCAACCTTATGTCATTTATTTCTCTGAAATTGAAAAAAAAATCATTTTTTCCCTTAGAAAACTGTTCTGATTTAAAATAAAAACACTTCAAAAGGTACTTTGCATTATATGTGTCTTCCGTGAGAAACAACACCCACATCTAGTGATTTTCTCATCTTGTCCCCGTCTGACAAGATCTGTACTAAAATATATTAAAAAAAAAAAAAAGATAAAGAAGAAAGAAAAAGGGGGGAAAAAGCTGACTGGGAGCAGCAGAAATCTCTCCCTCAGCCGGGGGCCTTTCCTTTCTCTCCGGGGCAAGGCTGGGGACCTCGGCCTGGGCTTCCTGAGGCTCCAGCTCTGAGCCCCCCTGACCTGACTCTGGGGCCCCCTGGGTTCCCCGACTTCAGCTCCCACCCCATTCATTCCGCTCGACCTGGGAGCCGGGCTCAGCTTCCCTCCTGGAATTCACCCCGGGACCCTGCTATTGTCCCTCTTGTCTGACCTCTGCTACGCTAAGTTCCAACAAGGTGATCTGGAAAACGCGCCACTCGCTCCCTGGCGGGCTCCCCGACTCGCCTTTTCGCGCCCTCGGCGGCGGCTCTTTTCTCCAGAGGGGACCACCAAGCGCTCGGCTTTGCACGGCCAATTTATGGCGCTGTCAGGGGCTCGGGCGCCGCGCCCATTGTGCGGGACGCCGCGCCTGACCCCACCGCCAGCGCCGTGTAGCCCGATTGTTCCCTCATTAGGGCGGCCGGGAGCGGCGGAAAGGCTCGCTGCCCTTTCCCACAATCGCTGATAATGTGCGGCCGCAGGCTTGTCACAGGCGCGGGCGAGGAGAAATGGAGAGGATGTGCCACCGAGTGGGGCGCAAGGGACATCGCATTCCCACGCGAGGAAGGGGGAGAAAGCAACTACTCAAATCCCCAAACCCAAACTCCAGACCCTGCGCAGCCTGGAGTAGTTTTTTTCTGGGGTTTTGGTGGTGTATGTCAAGACCCATAGGAAGTATGCTGGGGGAAGACTCCACAGCGCCCTACAAAGAACTAAATCAACGCTAGAGCCCACGAGTTCGAGGCTGCAGTGAGCTGGGATCGCGCCACTGCACTCAGGCCTGGGATTCATTTTTAAAACCCTGTCTCAAAAATAAAGAACAACAACAAAAACCAAACCAACACAGACACGGACACCCCTAAATCAAGAATTGCAAAGATCCAGCAGCCAGCGAACTTGGGCACAGGAAAGCTCTGGGCACAGGGGCAAGAAGTGCCCGGATGCAAGCAGGGCTGAGCGGTGCCCTGCCGGGAGGAGGCGAGTCTGCGGCCGCTGGGAGAAAGGAGGAAGGAAGCGGGCGGGGCTGTGAAGCAGGCCTAGGGCGATCAGCACTTGCACAGGCTGCCTTCAGAAGCAGGAGCCATCCGCAGTGTAGCAATCTCTTTCCCAGCCTGGCTTCTAGAAGGAGCCAGTTGATCTTTTTCCGTTTCGTGTTGTTTGCCCCAGTGTGCCTGTTGCTGCCGTTCTTAGTGAAAATGCCTCCCAGAGAGGTGAAGGAGCCTGAACACCACACTTGCACGCTCTCACTTTTCCTTCTGGCCAGCAAATTGAGGACACTGCCCAGACAGCGTTTCTCTCCCCGCCTCCTCCTCCGGCCTGTTGCATTGAAAGGGCCTTCTCTAAAACTGCAAATAAAGAGCACAGCTTCAGAGAAACCGGGCAAAGGCTCAAGGGGAAGACACAAAAAGCACTATCTCTGTCCTGGCGCTTAGATGTATACAAAAAGCATCGCTCGGATTCTTAGGTCTGTGAAATGCTATTTGAACTGAGACACAATACCCGCCTACAGGGCATGCATAGAAAGTGATTTTAGGCGGCAATAACTTAGGGTAATTCTCTTTACTTTATAAACATCATTAACTCCTCTTATGAGATGATGCAAAAATATTCAACATTTCTTGCACTTTCTCAAAAAAGTGAATTCTGGGGCTAAGGCCGTAAGCAACCACATTTGTTAGCAGGTGGTTCAAAATTGCACACCCAAAGAGAAACTTCAAGAAGTTTCAGGGATACTATGCACAGACTTCTAACTTTAAAACTCTTCTCAAAAGAGTGCTTTTGAATTGAAAATGTGTTTATTCCCTTAACAGAATATAAAGCTAGAATTGAATAGAAAACAAAGCTTATAATCCAATATATGATTTGTATAAAATATGTTGAAAGATATCAATTATCTATATTTCAACTACATTTAAAAAATTCTAAGTACTCCAGAATTTTAAATTATTCTTAAAATGAACTAAAGATATTTTCACAATAGAAAAATAATGTAAATTAGGCTTTTTTTTAAAAAGCCCAAGTCTCATCTTTGGGTTGCACGTTGTCCTATTATTTTGTCCAAAGCTTTCTTGACAGGGTAAAAAGGGTTTTAGGTTCTTGTGTTTAATATTATAACAAGACCTAGGGCACAATTTGTATTAGTTTATAAAATCCATTGCAAAGGTGAATTTGGTTGTGTCAGTTTTCCTTTCTTGTTTTTAGCAGACAGCTTTGTATTGACTGTTAACCTTGAAATCAAATGTGTAAAGCTTTTTATTTAAAACAAACTAGTGATCTTAATTTGAGGTACATTGTGTGTAGTCTCGAAGTTTGTGATGGCTGGTTTATGGTGGTGGCGAGTGTTTCTTTGTAACTTTTAGTTTTCTCTGAGTCTTTAAATTTCACTGTTCTTGTAGTTTTGAGCTAGTATATCTGCACTTGATCTGGGCCCAAACACATTTTGATTGTAAATAAAAAGTCTTCTTTTATGAGGATGTTCACTTCACAGCTTGAGTAGTGTAATTTTTATACAGGTCTCAGCAATCAATAAAAAAGCCACAGGAGGAATGATTTATCTTGTTGGTTACAGAGACTGTCACCGAGAGAAATTGTAAAAGATCAATTTACACAACCTGGTGTGAGAATGTTATTGATATAACACGGTTGATCGGTTTCTGGTTGTCTGTGCGCAGGCACTGCGGAGGGAGCACCACCACCACTCGCCAAGGTCTTAATAGACTCTGCGCTCTATAAACTGGACACCGAGCCAGTGACGGCGGAGATGGCCCGGCGGGTGCCCACCGGCATTGGCTGAGCTCCGATTACTTCGTTAAGCAGTGTCATGCTTCTTCTCTCTCTCTCTCTCTCTCTTTTTTTTTTTTTTAATTTTTCCCTCCTACTGTGAGAACTGTTCACTTGGAGACTCCCTGTCTTAATTACAAAGAGCCCTTTTAACCATAGGTCACAGGACTTGGCTCTCTTGACAGGAAATAGGGAAACAAGCTACCTTCCTGGAAAAAAAAAATTCAAACTTCCACTTCTCAAATTAGTTAAATGAAGCTTGTCGGCGGTTGGGAGTTGAGCCTTATGACAGTTGGCTAATTGCAGTTGGTACATTATGTTTTAACCAGAGCTGTTTGGGATGTAAGGAGATTAAAAACGTAAACCAAGCCTAGGCACTTCCAACGAAAACCACCTAAAATAACCACAAAGTTAATATTGGTTTTACTTGCTATAGGTATTACAATACAAAATGGATACCTGTATCTTTAACATTGTAATTAAGTAAATTTACAAACATTAACATTTTTTCAATGACACTAAAGCTACTTTAAATCCTAGGAAGGCCTTTCTCTCTCTTTCTCAGTCTCTCTCTGCTCTCTGTTTCTTTTTTGGTTCCATCTTCAAAATGTCCTCTGTCTGTATTTTTATATTAAATAGACTCTGCAAAGTCTATCTAGTAAATATCTGGTTCCAAGTCTATGTACACCATTGTCAAATATAAGACTTTTCAAATGAAGATAAACCTTTGGTTGAATTGGTTTATTTTCTGATTTGATTCTTTAATGTTATTATAGAAGATGGAATATCATTTACAGTAAAACAAAACAAAACAAAACTCCAGTGGTTTTCTTATTGGAAGCCTATTACAATAGCAAGCAGAAATAAAGCAACCAAGATTTAGAAAGGTATCGTAGTGTTTTTGTGTATTTAACTTATTATTTAGACTAACATAATGTCAGAATGATAATTACAATGTAGCCTGAGTTATAAGAATGTAAAAGAATAAAAAGTCTAAGAAGAAAAACTTCCAGTGTAGACTTTTGGTTATAATTTCAGTAATATTTTTTCATGTTGGTTGGCTTTCTAACAGATTCCACATTTCTGTGTGTGTGCGTGTGCATGTGTGCGCGTGTGTGTGTGCACGTGTGCCAAGTTTTTTCATAGTTAAACCCTGTTGTTGCCGTTTTCATTTCTTTGGGAAACATACACACATACACAAAAACACACATATCTTTTCCTTGGAAAATGGATGAATCCCGTGCTTTCTGAACACCTACTCAAAAGGTAAGAATCAACTAGTTTTATGCATGCTATTAGATCGAATTTTAATTGCTAAATGTCCAATTAGTATTTATTTGCTTTTGTTTACAGAAGAGTGAATAAATGTGATTTTGCTTTCATATTTCTGTATATTAAAATTCCCTAATAGCTCTCATTGTCTTTTCATTAGCTAAAATTAGTCCTCAAATCTCTCACCACATTCATTATAAACTGAACACAAACAAAAGACTGCTCACAAAATATGCTTTCCTTTCATTTTCCCCCTACCCAAGCTCTTTCATGGCATGTAGATATTCCTATCTTAATATCAATGATGCCTGTAATCTGGCATCAGACAACTTTGCGCTTATTTCCTCTTCAGGGCTTTAACTGAATCAGCACTCATGTTATGTAGCTGGGAAGGATGCTACAACTCTATAGTGGGAGCAATGCTCCCTCCAGATCAGAGAAATAACTCCTCATTTTTTTTCACATCTGGAGAAGGCAAACTTGCTCTCATCTTCAACTCATGTCTTTTTCTCCCTGACTAAATGCAGTTTCCATTCCTGCCAATCTCCTGATGGCCGCGGGCCCCGTGATGGTCTAGTACTGACTGTTCCCTGCCCCGTCCTCCTCCCAACTCCACCCTCCTAACCAGATCAGCCCCTCCCCAGCATCCTACAGATCCAAGTTAAAATGCAATTTCCTGCTTTTGATAAGTAGACACTATCCAGCCAGAACAAAACAGAACACTCTGATACAATTGTCTCATGGCCAAAGGCGAGGGCAACTCCCACCCTCCAAGTCTCCCCTCATTTAATCCAAGCAGGAAATGCAATTTCTGATTTTTTATTCCTGACATTTTTTTAGCATTTTTTTTTTTAAACCATACTCTCCAGGAACATATTGACAGGGTCTGCACATGCAAATCATCGAGGGATCCAAGGCCAAGATCCTAATTACAGGAACATTTCCAACAATCCCACCCACCCTATCGATGCAAACATTTATAGATACTTCTGATCTTGAATTCACAAATAATCAGAAGTACCCTACTTCAAAGCTTCAAAAATGTGTTTTCATACCAGATATGATAGTCTACCAGAGTGTACCTTATTTTGGGAGAGTGCCAAACTACTTAGAAATGACTTTCCGTGGGAGCTAGCTGGCTGCATTTCTCCCTCCTGAAGACTAGTAGCTCCTATTCAGTAATCATTAACCTTATTTGTTTGTCTCTGCTTTTCTTGAAGTAGCTAAAATACATATAGTTATGAATAAAGCTCTCTAGGTGGTTTCATACTGTATACAGTAAGCAGATGGAAGGAAGCTAAGTAAATTAATCAACCAATGTGTTCCTTCCACCTGTAAAGCACTCTAATTACCCCCAAAGGAGTAACAGAAGAATGGAAGACATGGACTTTCACTGGAAAGAGCTCATAAATTGGGTGGCAAGAAATTGTGCTCAAGAGTAAGAGTAAACATGAAATTGGATGAACTGACTATCCATTTTTCAGGAGAGTGCTGATGTCAAAAATAGAAAAAGTTTGAATGGAGAGGATTAGAGATGAAGAAAGAGCAGAGGAGATGGTGTGAAGGAAGGAATGATTCTGCCATGGTCATCAGATGGACACATGTTATGCACTATAGTGATGGGAACAAGGTGGAAGGATAGGCGACCAGTTTGTGAAGAGTCTTAATGGGTGTACCAGATGTTTAATTCACGACTAGTGATAAAGTAAATGGGCTGATGTTTGAGGCAGTAGAATGTAAACCAATGAGTATTTCTGTGCAGTAGCGTGGCTTAATGAAGGAGACCTTTTCAAGATACTGCTTAGACAGGTGTGAGCTTGCTGTCTATTGGGGTGTGTGTACGTGGTTGGAAAGAGCAGGGGCAGGAGAGTGCAGAAAAGGCAATGGTTGAGGTGATCAGGTGACAGAGAATGAGAACCTGAAATAGAATAACAGTAGAAATGAGAAAAGGAAATATTTCGGAAATTTCAGAGACCAAAAGAGCCTGGCCGTCAGTGGGCAGTCAAAACAAGGTTGATGATAGACTAATGTGAGTATTGGAGATGAGGAATCAAAGACGGCCCCAGATTTGGAGACTAGCAACGTGGCTGGGCCACTGGCAGGGAGGGATTTTCTGGCTTGGTTGGGGAAGAAGTACACAATCGGGGGCAATTATGAGGAGGAAATTATAAATATTTCAGGTAAAACATCCAATAGAAGGTTAGGCATTGACTAGATTTTGGTTAAAAGAGTAGAACTGGAGATACCTTGGTGAAGTCATGAAGATCTTATATCAGTAAATCCTACAAGCCATGCATGTAGCCTGTATCTACATGCATTTAATCTGGGTTTGAAGAGGAACAGGCTATATTTAGTCACATAATTTTTTATTTTTAATTATAAAAGTAGTATATGCAGATTAAAGTAGCATAGTAATAGCATACAAATATAATGTATGTAATCTAAAATGAGAAAAATGAAATCTTTTTAGATAGAAGCAGGCTCTATTATTATATTTTTGAGAGTAAAAGACTCGTCTCATTTTAGCATTTTTAAAATAAACCATAAAGATATGTGGATAGAGAAATGTGAAAAATGCAACATCTCTTCCTGCTAAACAAAGTGTCCTATCATGACAGTTCTCCACACTCACTCACGTTTCACAACTAGGAGTTTATGAATACTGAACAAATATTTTGAGGAAAAAGGAGTTGAGTGAGTGATTGATGTAATAAAAGCAGGACTCAGGGTCAAATGACCAGGCAACAAATTTCAGGCATGTAACTAGGCACCTTGGTGCTTCTCAAAGCCTGACTTGTTTAGGAGAGCTTATTCATTCAAACAGTACCTTTACTTCAATCTTTGCCAAAATTAACGATAGGAAATGAATAAAAAAATACATAGAAGTTATTTATGTGACAAGCATTCTAATGACAATGAAAGTGCAAATATTGGCAGTATTGCCAGCTCAATTGTGAAGAGTATTTCATATAAAGAATATTTTAATTTTAATTTGAACTGACACCACTTAAGGCTGAAATAATTGATATTGAGTAAAACTGAAAAATAGCAACAAACTAGTTATAATAATTGCACCTTGAAACCCTTTTAAAAGCAAATGCGTAGAGTTATAAGTGACAATTTTCTTCTTTCCAGAAGGCTTGATCTGATATTGGGTGAAAGAGCTCTAAATTATTTGTGAATTAATGATAGGAAAACTAAAGTTATAATAGGCAGGGCCTACCAGATATGGACACAAGAACAAAACTAAAAATGAAAGAAAAATGTATTTGTGACAAAAAGCTTAGGGCTCATTTAAAATTCTGCAACACAGTAGATGAAGACATACAACATGCTGAGATTAAGTGAAAACAATTTCAAATTATTAAACCTCGAGCTTATTTTAAGTGTGAGCTCATATAAATATCCTAAAAATCTTTGTAATCGCAAAACACAGTTATATGAAACCAAAGAATACTGATAACCTCAAAGAGAAACAAATAAATGTGATCCATGAATGTAATAGAAGAAACTATTCATGTTTAACAAAAATTCATAGGAAATTAAGAAAGGAGGAAAATGTCCCAAACATAAGGGAGGGTTTATTAGAAACCAGTCCCTGTGAACTTGTAGACACATCTGTTTCAGAGTCAAGAACAAGACTAGACACCCTCTCTTACTGCTAGGTGTAGGCAAAGCAATAGGATGAACACAGTAGAAAAGAGAATATAAAACAGAAGATAAGGCAGCAAAAATATTAAATAAGGCTCATTTTGAATGCACTTTTATTGACGTGAATGGAAAGATCTGCTCATGTTGGATTTATGGCTTTTTATCAGGAGAGTCCAGTGAGTAGTGGTAATGATCCTTAGTTTTGAAAACTGTGGTTATGTACACCTAACACAAAATTTACATTTTTAGCCATTTTTAAGTTCACAGTTGAGTGGCATTCACATTGTACGTTCAAATTGTTGGGTAACCATCACCGCCATCTATCTTTAGAACTGTTTCATCTTTCCAAACCAAATCCTACCCATTAAATACTAACTCCCCACATTCCTCTCTCCCTCCCCTGGCAACCCCCATTCTATTTTTTGCCTCTATGAATCTGACTATTCTAGGAACTTCATATAGGTGGAATCATATGGCATTTCTCTTTTTGTGACTGGCTTATTTCATTTAGAATAATGTCTCAAAGGTTTATCCATGTTGTAGCTTGTATCAGAATCTTCCTTTTTAAGGATAGCATTTCATTGTATGTGTAGCCCACATTTTTGTTTATCCATTCAGCTGTTGACATATGGGATGCTTCCACCTTTTGGTTATTGCAAATAATGCTGCTGTGAACATGGGTGTGTAAATATCTTTTTGAGATCCTGCTTTCAATTTTTGGGGTATGTACACAGAAGTGGGATTGTTGGATTATATGGTAGTTTTATGGTTAATTTTTTGAGGCTGCCATAGTTTTCCACATCAGCTGCACCATTTTACACTCACATCAGCAATAACAAGAGTTCTAATTTTTCCACAGCCTCACATTTGTCTCTCTTGTCTCTCTCTTCCTTCCTTCTGCCCTCACCCTCCCTCCATCCCCCCCTCCTTCTTCTCCTTCCTTCCTTCCTCTCTCTTCTTTCTTTCTCCTTTCCCTTCCCTTCCCTTCCCTCCACCTCCCCTCCCTCCCCCTTTCCCTCCCCCTGTCCCTCCTCCTCCCTCTCCCTCTCCCCTCCCTTCCCCTCCCCTCCCTCCCTTCCTTCCTTCCTTCCTCTCTGTCTCCTCCCTTCCTCCCTCCTTCCTTCCTTCTTTCTCTTCTTTCTTTCTTTCTTTTTTTTTAAAAATAACAGCCATTCTCATCTGTGTAGGCCCTGGTCCTTTAGAATCCTCTTTTCTATGTGAATCAGGGAACACATCATTTATTTTCAGCCAATTGCTTCCTAAAGATAAAAATCTAAATATATGTTGAGGAAGCACAAATCCCAGATGGTGAAGACAAGCCCGATTCTTTCCTTTTGCAAGAGAGTGGGATGTAGTCATGCAAACATGATGTCATCATGTGCCTGTGCATGAAGAGCCCATGGACAGGACTGTCCATTGCTTTGAAGGCACTAAGGCAATAGATTAGTGTGGTCTTGTTTCATTTCAGAGCTTCTCTGAGTAGCTCTTTGAAATCTAGGGAAATGAGGATATTTGTTATTAAGAACAGTTGCATTGCCTGGTGTCTGGTGAACTCATCTTTCTTCAGACACTGAGATATATACTCACCTTTTTTTTTGTTGTTGTTATTGATTTCTCTTCCTCCCTCTCAAACCCTCCACTTTCATGCTCAGCTGAGAAACAAAGAAGTTACTTCTTTTGTTTATACACACAATATTTTATACATACATTTTTTTTGCATCATTCTATACCAACATCCAATACTCTTAAATCAGGTGGCTTCCAAATCAAGCTGAAAGACTAGGTCATTGCCAGCTGCCACTTGTGTTTCACCACTTCAAGATAAGAACCCTTCCCCCATTTTTTGGGAACTCCACATCTGTATCTTTATCCAAAAGCCCTGAAAATCCAGCCCCCGTGATTGGCCATAGTGCCCAGTAGACGTGGAAGGGAAGAAGGCTATTCAGAAGGGATCACGTGGGCCTGTGATGTGACTAAGAGGAGGCAGAGTGAGTGGATGGGGTGTCATGGGGATGGAACTCATGGAAACAAAGAAATCTGGAGTGTGGGGTTCCTAGTAAGAGAGCTTTGAAAAGCATGATCAAGCATTATGGGAAATTTAAATTCTTCCCACCAGGCAATAGGTTACTGGGGAGGGACTTTTATAAGCATCATTAGTCGCATCTGATGTTTGAGTCAGGGCAAGGTTTTCTAACAATGAATACTTTTAATCATCTATTGGGCACAAAGGGTGAATTGGCTTCCTAGGAATATGATAAAGATCAGATATAATCCTTTACCTTCACAAGCCTACAGTGCAATAAAGTAATGCCCAAATGCAAGTGAGACTATGCTAGATACACACACACACACACACACACACACACACACACACACACAGAGTAGGGACATAATTTCAACAGATGCTCTTAGACACAGCATTTATAAAGTGCTCATAAAAATCCTCTTACCTGAGCTATACTATTTGAACACATATCTTAGGTAAATATAACAATAGAGATGAATTTTCCCTACAGTTTCATCACAAAAATATTGTAGAGGGCTGTGTTTTCAAGTACGTCTTAATGATTTTGATAATAATATTATAAAATGTAAATCCTTTGTATTGCTGGTGCACTTTTTTTTTCAACATAGAAAGGCATGCTGGGTAACATTCACTAAGCTATGCTTTTATTATAAGATAGATATGGCCAATAAAATTATTTAATAAGTATATTTGAAAAAAAGTTCAAGAAAGAAAACACTTTAAATAGTATCTTGCTATTTTCTCCATAAAACCTCAGAAGAATTGCACTAAATACAGCAGATAAGAGACACAGCTCTTATCTAAAAAGAAATGTCTTACATTAATAGGATATGCTGATTCACTGTTCCTTTATTTTAACAGCATGAACATTTAAACCTTCTTTCAAAACAAAATGGAGAAAGAGAGAGAATTTGAATGGAGGAAGGTAGTCAAGAAGGGCTACCAAGAAAACCCTTTCACTTCCAATAGGTCTTAATGTTTAAAATCTCTGAAGTTTTCTACTGTGTTATGAAAAACTACAAATTTATCTTTTGCCATTTTCCCAAAGGAGGCTGACCCAAATCCAACAGCAGCAGTTGAAAAATTTCTCTAAGCTTTGTCAAATGGCCCCTACAGAGCCCAGCTTAAAATTAAAAGCTCCCCCTACCAGAGGGAATATATGTGACTTTAATAACTGAAATGTGTTTTTCCTTTCTATTACAGAGGTCAAAAGGTTTCTAAACAAACCAAATTTATCAATTATTTAGAGCTGATTTCTTCTGAAGTGGTATTTCTGAGATATTATTTGGTGGATAAATTCAATGTTCTAGGGCCAACAGCAGCCTTTTATTCATAACAAATTTCCACTAAACTGAATTTTCTGGGGCAACTTAATTTCCACTATCGTGTTTGCACTGCAGAAATATCAACTGAACTGTTACAGTGCCTAACTAGTGAGCTTTTCAAAGGAAAAATTCCATATAAGCGTGCTTGTTCAGCACCCCTCCCCCAGCTTTCTGTTTATTGCCTAAGAAATGAACCAGCTTCTGTATCTACTGGGATTTAATTTTTTTAAAACCATTTTTTTTTTTTTTTTTTGCTCCTGGAACATTTTTCAAAACCACAGAGACACCTTTAAAGTTAAAAACAATATCTTAAACTACATTGTCATCCTAGCGGCTGAATAAAATGAGATTGTTTTCAAGATTTTGATTAAAGAGATATTTTTAAATGAAGGAAGCATAGGTTTGCACACCCACATATATGTGCCAAAAAACACACATGTGCGTGTGTGCCTTGGGAGGAGGTCAGGGCCTCTTCTCAAGAATTCTTCTGGAATCTTGATGGACCCCTTGCTTTAGGGTTCTATGTTAGAGAATTCAATAACAGTTTATAGAGCAACTGCTCTTGATTCTTCACACAGTGCATAGCCCATGTAAATATTATGTTTATTATATACTAACTAAACATATATTGGGTTTCTGCCTAAAGTCTGCCATTTGGTGTATGCAGAAAACATTATAGAACAGTTCATAAATTCATTTGAAGCTGTGTTAAATGAAAGCAGCCATCCAGAAGCTGAAATTTTTTCATCTTTAAAATAGCAGCCTTCCCAGCTCTAACGCGGTAGGTTTATTTACGCTGCTGAATGCAACGCACCAAAGTAATCAAGAAGCTGGGCTGCATATTCTGTTTTAATGAAAGCAAATTTTGTTAAGGTGAAAGACTGAGTTATATTTCCCTTATCAATATGGGCTTTTATCGTATTGTTATTATTATTATAAATGCAGAAGGGAAAAAAAGCCTTTCCCTTTCTGACTCTCTGATACCTATTAGCCTGTTCAAGATGGGAATAATAGCAATTAGGTTTTCCAGACGTCCGCTGATAAAGACAAATGAAAAATGAAGGAGGAAGAAAGGAACGGGGCAAGCGCAGGCAAGCCATTTACCTCGCAGGGAGTTGGATGGCTGGGGGTTGTCAGAGCTGGACTACCTCTACCTCTGAATGACTGGCTGACATCTGATCAGAACCTGCAGAAGCCCCCAAGAGACACTTCACCCTTGCATGGGCATGGACTGTGCAGTGAGTTGGTGGGCTTAAGTCGAATTCCCAGGGGAATAGACTTTCCCTTCGGTACTGGGACCCATGTGAGGACTGACTGAAGGGTTTTGAACTCTCACCTGTACACTTCATTCCTGGAATTGGTCCAGGGTAGGATTGGCTCAATACAGCTCCAAACATAACATTGAGATTTTTCACTAGTTCACTGCATCAACAAGTTCAACCCTGCAGAAAGACGACTTTAGTGCTCTACGCCACTGCTGCCATGTTTATTGCCTCACCGAAGTGTGTATTAAAGTGTCTCTGATTGTAAGTGAAGCTTGGAAATTAATACTGCACAAAACCAAAATTGAATTGTCTTGGTAACACTCTTGGTGGGGATATCTGAAGGTGGGGATGTTTTTTATCAAATCAAGACACAGATAGTTTTTGCTCAATGAAGGCAGAGATTTTTGTCTGTTTTGTGTACTGACATATCTTTAGCACCCAGAACAGTAGCAGGCATATAGTACATGCTCGACAAAGATCTGTTGGCTGAAGGGAATGATCAGTTGTTTGAACAGTGATTTTAAACCTAAAATGTTCATTGCTTTTCCCAAGTCACCATCATTGAACTGGAAATGGAAGGCTTCTGGTTCAATACTTTAAAGCAGTTGAGGCTTTACTCCTTGTCCATAAAAAGAAACTTGAGGCTACACAGGCAGATCCTATTTTGACTCTTTGACCCTGCTTATGTAAAAATATTCTTTTGAGAGCAGCAGCTTCCATCAGTTGCTTGAACATTAGGTCAACGTTTAATAAATTCTCCCTTGCGGATAATCAAGTGGTAACACAACGAGAAGGCTTCTTTTCTTTCTGGTTGTAAACTTTTTAGGAATTGGTATTTACAGCTGCTTAGGTATCTTGGAGCCCCATGGTGACACTTCCCTATGAGGTTTTAGCAGTTGGGACCATAAAAAATTGACTAAAACTCAGAGATGCCAGAATGTTTGCTTCTTTCACTGAAGCTCTTTCTACATATCATTTGAATGGCTTGGCTAAAGTGAAATTCCTGCTGAAGCCTGTAGACTTTAGGTCCCTAGCTGGGTACTTAGAGAGTAAAGAATGCACCCTCTCACCCTCAGAAGGCATACCCAAGGCCTAGATCTTGATGCTGTTAAAATATCACATGACCCTGTGCCCCTTCTTTTTCCAGTCTGTTTTCAATGCCTACACTATGCAGATGTTTGATTTTGGAGATGTAAACACAGACCACGGATATAATGATTTCTTTTCCATCTTCAGTTGCTCTTATATCTGTGGCTGACAATCATGTGCAGGGGATGGGTCGTGTTAGGGCTTTGAAAATCTCAGTAGAAAGGTGAGGTGTCGGATCAATGCCTGCCTGTTTTGCTGCCTAGCAGGAAAAGCTACATCCCAAACAAGGACAAGTGAGGACTAAACACCCACCTTGGTTTCTGAACCTAACCAGAGGACCCTCTTGCCGAGCATGTGATTCAAAAAGGCAGCAGAAAGTGTAAGTGTGGCAGGCAAGTAGGATTCTGCCCAGGCCCTCCCCTTGCCCACCAAGTTTGTCCTGGGGTAAAGCAGAGACTGAGAAGTAGTTTTGAATGTTGTCACCTACTCAGGTAGCAGCTCTAATTTAAATCCCGCGGGAGCTTCTGTATCCTGCCGTCCACCTTTAGACGTCTCAGCCAGCCTCTGATAGAAAGCACAAAGGAACACAGAACCTGAAAACTGGAGGGTGTTCTAAGTTCCTGCCTGGTCAATCAATCGGTTCTTATCGACCATGTTGATTCTAGGTAAGGAGAGAATGGAGCCCTTTAGGCTTTGGCTAAACCATACCATTTGCCGAGCTGGAGAAAAAAGTGAAACTATGTATGGATTCATTTTTAAGAAATTTAACAGTAATAGGACATGACGCTATGTAAAGATAAAATTGAGATGTCAGCTTTTGGAATGATGCTTATTATTTTTATTATTACTGTTAATATAATTTTCCACTTAGAGAACAGTTTTCCTAGGTACAAGAAAAAAGTCAATAATATGTGGCCAATTGGGCTTTAAACATCATTCTTCGTTGTCTAATCAATAAATAATTAGCCAATTAGCATACTTGTGTCCTTGCATGAATAATGAATACTCTTCCCCCCGCCACACACACACACCCCTCCCTACTGACAGGACAAATATATTGTCATACCACTATATATAGAGGTTCACAGAAACATACAGAACCTGTGAATGTGCCAGACCCTGGCAGTGCTGTCTCCATCCATGTCATTTCTTTCTCTCTATTTTTGTCCTCAGGTCCAACTTAGCAACCTAGTCTCCAACATTTATCATGTGGGGTGGTGCCACCATTAGTGTAGGTCTCACACCTAGTTTCGACTGGCTTGTAAAATTTGCTCAGGGAATTTTTTAGTGTATTTGGATTCAAGTTTCTATTGACAAATATTTTACCCAGTTGTCATGATTATCTTAACATAGAGACAAGTAGATACTAGATTAATCCAAGTGTTATCAGAGACAAGCCAATAACTTCTAGGGAGAAGTGTTGATTTTACTTGCAAACATAGAACTAGTAAGCCCTTCCGCATCCTAAGACTTAGATGGTAGAAATAATAGGGACTTGTCTTTCAACACAAATGGCAGCCAAGATCCCCTGTGCCACTCTCTGGTTTGCATATACTTTAAAAAATAATAGAAGTTCTGAGGTCATGTAACTCTATCTTTCATTATTGCCAATGCTTTCAGGGCATACAGATTTATTCAAAAAAAAAAAAAAAACAAAAACACCCCCAGGTGGGACAACCCTGGAGTGAGGTGGGGCAGCTTCACCGAGGACTGTCACCTACATACCTCTGTGTCGCAGTAAGGTACTCGGAAGGGATGAATTCTTTTTAGTCCATTTTCTTTGGAAAACTTTCTATTATAAGATCATCATGGTCCGGGGGCAGTGGCTCACGCCTGTAATCCCAGCACTTTGGGAGGCTGAGGCAGGTGGATCACTTGAGGTTAGGAGTTCAAGACCAGCCTGGCCAACATGGTGAAACCCTATCTCTATTAAAAATACAAAAAATTAGCCAGGTGTGCTGGTGTGCACCTGCAGTCCCAGCTACATGGGAGGCTGAGGTGGGAGGATCACTTGAACCTAGGAGGCAGAGGTTGAAGTGAACCAAGATTGTGCAACTGTGCTCCAGCCTGGGTAACAGAGCGATACTTAGTCTCAAAAAGGAAAAAAAAAGAAGAACACACACACACACATACACACAAACAAAGATCATCACGGTCATAGTCACTGTTGGATCTTGAGTACCCATTAGGTGTCAGGTGCTCCAGCCCACTTCAGCATCTAATCTCCCAGCCCCCAACTTACCACCTCTGAGAAGGAACTGCTATTTGTTGGTTTTACTGCAGAACGTTATTTTTCCAGTGGGTAAAGCCACTGGGAGTTTAAATTAGACTTCTGGGTTTGCTTCTCTCTGGTACTCTGTTCTTTCCTGCTGGCTGCAGAAGGGATAATCAGACTGCTGGCCTACCTCTCTCTCCAGCGTCCCTGTAGCCGCTCCATCACACGCAACTCCTGGCCCAGTCTCCATCTCCTGTGGTTCACGTGATGCCAAGCGGGGAACTCTGCCTTCTCTCCTCTTGGTTGTGCCCAGACACTCTTGTCTCTTTTATCCACTGCTCTACTTGGAGGAAGTCTAAACCAACAGATTGGTTTTGGGGCCTTGCCATTGTTCCCGACTCACGGAGGGGCTCTTACTTTCATTTTATTTGCCACTGCCACTGAAGCTTATCTGACGCACAGGGGTCTGTGTGTAAGACTTGCTATGTTTTGGGCAGGATTCAGGTGTTATTGGGGCCCTTGGCCTGGTACTGTCAAGGGCTCATCATAGCCTTTATCAGATTCTTTACCTTTCCTATCTCCTAGTGGTCCTGCTGGGTCTCAGCATCTTTTTTTGACAGGTGAGGAAACGGATTCAAGATTTGCTGAATTCCCCATAACGGGAAAATAAAAAACAAAAAAAGTAAATGAAGCAAAAAATTCAATTTCAGCATTTATCAGCACTATAACAACTAGGAGGCAGCCTGGGGCAGAGTTAATGATGGGCGGGGCTGTGTGTTTGGATTGTTGGGGGAGGCTTAGAAGACAGCAAAGATCATTCTGGCTCCAAGTTGATTACATCCTGTGTTGAGGGCACAACAAACTCATTTAACTCTCAGCAGTGTGATTCAACCAAGGAGTATTTCTAAGAAATTTTATCCACCCACTATACAAACCATGCTTGCCCTTATGAAAACCTTCTCACTCCATGGACATTTTTATTCTTGTGAATTAAAAATTCAGGCCGTGTTTGCATGGGCTAAATAAAAAAGAATCATGTCATTTACCCAAGGTGTAGTTTTCCAAGATAGTATAGCTTGGTGTCAGAGCCTCATGTAGATTGTAATAGGAACGAGTGGAGGCCTGAGCACTTACAGCCTACGGAAATGCTCAGTGATGGAATGGCTCCAAGAACTCCTTCGAGATACTTTGCACATTTGCACGCACTGTTGCTAGCCCATTTGGTGCCTTTCTGCAAATTAGGAAAACATGCTTTTTTTTTCTTGTGTTGACCCAGGCCCATGTCCAATCACAGGGCTTGGTGAGCCGAGGGTGGGCTGTATTTCAGGTGTCCTTGGACAGGGCAGGCCCGCAACTCTATGACAGCTTCTTAGTTTCCAGGCAATAATAAATAATTCCCTATCTTCCCATGGCGCATCAAAGCAATTGCACAAATGTCATCTCATTAATTCCTGGAGCAATCTGGAGCGATGACTGGAGCAAAGATCCTTCTCCTTATTTTAGACTTACGGGAGTAAGGTATAGAGAAATTAAGTGACTTCCCCAAAGCCACACCCATCCTAGGTGTCTCTGACCAGAAACAGAAGCTTCTTGATCTTTCACCATATTCTTTCTAATTCATTGAGCATGTGCAGGCCAGAGGCATCCATCTATTCATTCATTTAGTCATTAGCCATTCAAGGTTGCAAGTTCTTGAGGGACGGAGCTTTGCATCATTCATCTGTGTGTTCTGCAAACCTATCATAGTATTTGACATATACTAAGCATGCAATGAATGTTTGTTACATGAATTGCAGAAAGCACTGGTTGTTCTGCTTGTGTCGTTACAAAACGTGTGTTGTTAATGCATGTGGCTGCAAATGATGACTGTAAAGCTTTGCCACATTTTTTGCTGCCAAACTGTAGGTGTGGTCAGCATCATCTAAGCCCATTTGTTGTGCTGCAAAAGCCAGTTCCCAGCTGAATTGGTCCAAGCTCCATGGAAAAGGGAAGAAGGCAGGTGAACGCCTAGACTGCTAAATAGACTTGCAGGTCTGAAAGGCTGTTTGGAAAGTAATGAATTACACTTTCTGCCACCTTCAGAAAACTGATGTTATTGAAAGAATGAAACCACAGAGGCGGTGTCTGAGAACTTGGGCTCCTTTTAGAGAAGATGTATGATCACTGAGGTTTTAGGCAGGATTTCCCCTGCTTATCGACTATCATATCTGTCAGGTTCTTCAGAAAACAGAAAAATAACCTTGGAAGGCTCAGAATAAGCCAGCTCAGAACCCTCCCTCTACCATTTATTGGGTTATTAATAATGTTTAGTTAGAATCTTTGGAGTCTCAGAGAGGAGGAGACTTGACTTTTCCAAGTGTCCTCAGCAATGTGAGTTCTTTGAAGATGCTTGCAGGATCAAAGGTGAAGCTTCAGAGTTCGTTAGCCAAAAGGGTGCAGTCGGTCCTACTAAAAATGAAGGGCCTTTTGTGACTAAGTCACAGTCAAAAATAGCAAAAATCGCACCCAAGTTTATTTTCCATAGGTCTAAAAATATGGGGAACCAGTGAGTTACTCTTATGCAGCTCATAATAATGTCATAATTGAACGATCTATAAACGGCATTATGCAAAGGAACATGGAACAAATGCAGCTGAATGCTCTTCTATTGGAATCTTTTCTTTCTCACAATTAAATGTCATTATGAGGGATTTTACTCTATTTTATACGTAATCAGGACTTGTAAAGTCTCAATATAAACAACATTTTTATTTGATCAGAGTTCATTATGAGAAGCACCACTGTATAGAAAAATGTCTGAAATTACGCTCTGGACTAGAAGTCAGAATTTACTAAATGGAAGGGAAAAAATGGCTGCCTCACCAAGCATGCATACCTTTGCAATCTGGTACATTTCCTTATGTGGCCTTGCTCAGGCTTATAAACCACTGGAATCAATTTCTTTTAAAAACACGTTTTTCAGAAACTTATTACGCACTTTAGAGATATATTATATACCTTCAGCAGCAAAAGAAGAAAAATTACAGGTGGAAAAGCAGCCCATTTTTCTAGCAGCTGAAAATGATGCTGTGTACTAGTCACAAGGGAACAGTAAAAATTACACTCCGACAGCAACAGGGCAGAAGCCCACAAAGGCACAGCCGAGCGAGTGGCACAGCTAGGGAGTGCGCTAATAAATCAAGATAATTCTCTGCCTGCCTTGAACTTAGACCCGGCTACAATTCACTGGTACAGCCGGAAAAAAAAAAAAGTCTGTTAGTGGAATTCAGCTTTACTGGGGGGACGTGATTAGTCACTGGGCAGATTGAGCCTCGATTGCATCTAAATGGTCCACTTTATGAACCATTTATCTTCTGCTCAGACCATTTTCATTACACCAAAAACTGATGCTGAGCCACCAGCTGTAAGATACAGCCTGGTGAAAATTAATAACCTTTTTTTTTTCCCCTTCTGCAGGACTCCTGCATATGTGAGCAGGAGCATTTATCCCTGTTTTGTTGCTATTTGCATCCCAGCATCCTGGCAGTCTTTCAATTTTCTCAAGTCTCTTAGCCTTTGCCCCCTGTTTCGCTTTTGCAACACAAACAATCCATCCTGTGCATTTAAAATTCTCTTAGCGCCCTGACATCACGATATAGCCTTAGAGCAGGGAGCAGTTTACACAGAAAGGGCTCTTATTAATTCCTCTGTCCTGCCTTCCTGCTAAAATATAGGGATCTTGAGATTACTGCTGGGTCCCTTAAAGACCATTTAGAGCTGTGCAATTTAAAAAAGGAGACCTTTATTAATACCTGCTTAGGCTACTGACTGCGGGGAGGGCAGAGGAGGTCTGGCTGTGATGGAAGATAGTCTCTTAGTGAAGCAGAGTCATGTGACTGATAATTCAAGGCAGCCTATTGAGCTTTGCGTAGCCACTGAGATATATGCTGATATGATTACAATAACATACAATGAAATTATGGAGTATTAATGGTGCTTAACCACTGTTGGGCATTAAGCAGAATTAACATGAATCTTTTTCTGGGCAGACATAGTTTTGATAGGGCTGATTAAGAATTTGGCTATCTAAGGAAACTCATTATAGTATTAATTAGGATACAATGAGCCCAAACTGTGTTGTTTTGGCATATTTCTGCAGGGGGCCACATGTTTGGTGAGAAGCTTGGAGCTCAACGCATCAGCCCTGGAGTTGTTGGACGCCATACAACTTTTGTTTTCTCAAACAGAGTTTGAAGTGTCGTCTGTCTTTTTCCTCTTTTGAAACATGCTGAAACTATTTTGATAGCTAGTTTTCTTTATTCATCATGAAGGCCAGCCTGTCACTAGAACTGCTAATAAGTTTACAGAAAAATATTTTATGTCTGCAGGAGGATTGCGTGATTTTTTTAAACTCTTCAAAAGAGATTTTTTTTTTTAAATCTTTTAAAATGTAGGCAGTAGAGGGAATGGCCATCTTGGTTGTTTTACATTTGTGACTGTATTACGTTCTACAAGTTTTATCTTCAATATTTAACATGTGGTGGAGCAAATAAGGTAAATACTCCTTTCCCACTATACCCTCCGTTTGGTAAGGAAAGAGACTCATGGTCTTTTGAGATCTCTTTAGCGTCTTGAACTGGTTTCCTCTGCTGGACCAGAGGCTCCGATAACATTTTAGGAAATGCTTCTTGAGAGAGACTTTGGTGGTGGGGACTTCAGGTCACAGTGAGTTCCTAAGAGGAAGATGGACAACAGCAGTTGTGGAGCAGGCCTTCCCCTTTCTCCGCACAGGTGTGTGCAGCTCGCCCTGCAGCCAGGACTGTGGCATGGCTGTCTGCTTCATTTCCATGAGCTCCAAGCTCCCATGCTCATCTCTGTAGCTGCAATGAGTCTGGCTGATCTGCATCAATTGCTGTGATGGCCAAATGGAACTGATGGGCTGTGTCCATTCATTTTGTCTAGACACGGCTTCAATTGACCAGCTGGGTGTGCACGGCCTGTTCGCCTGACAGCTGCTAACTGTCAATGGGCCATATGTAGTCATAGGAAGTTGCAGGCTTTGGAATGCTCAAGGGCACAGGCCAAACTCCTTAGGGAGACAGTCCTTCTGCAAGGATGGCTGGAGGCTCTGATGAACCCACTCTCAGCAGTCTTCCTTTTCAAAAACTTCAGGCAGAAAGGACAGTGGCTAACCCCAGTTAAATACCTTCATGGCCAAACAACCACTGTCAAAACTCTATGAAGTATTAATGTCCCACAGTGAACGAGAGCCCAGGAGACTTGACACGTTCCTAAAATTCTCGGTGCTGCTTACCTCAGAGGCCTCTTCTTAAGTGTCTGGATCTGGCTTTAAGTTTAGAAGTTGAAAGAGCGAAAGACAACTTCCTAGCCTCTTAACACAATAAGCTACCTGAAGTTGTCCCCAGTGAGAGAAAGCAAAAGTACAGCCATTCCTTAAAAAATAAATAATTACAGCACGAAATTTAGGGATGCAAAGTAAGCATTAACACTGATCTTGCTTTTTTGTGTGCCAATACTTTTCTTTAGATAAAGTTGATGAAACATGAGAGCACTTCCAAAGAATGTCTCCTCTTTGTATCATAAAATATGGCAATTGAGGAATTGTCTTCTAGGAGAAATGTTTATTGAATTTTAATAATTGTATTAAAACAGTGCATAGTTATGATGTGGAATTTGGAAATCTATACAGCAGCAACATTAGAGGTGCCAGAAAACAATGCTTTTTCTGGTAATGACTTTCTTTGCTGCTACCACTGATAGAAGATCTCTACCCATGCCAGGAGCAGTTAACTGGTAGCAATTTTGAGAGCCAGACCTTGTTGAATACAGTTTAACAAAGAGATAAGAAGGACCCAGGGAGACAGAGTAGAAGCAAATTAAAAACAATAAATTGACTGTGGTTCCATGGCTCACGCCTGTAATCTCAGCACTTTGGGATGCCGAGGTGGGCGGATCACTTGAGGTCAGGAGTTCGAGACCAGACTGGTCAACATGGTGAACCTCCATCTCTACTAAAAAAAAATATAAAAATTAGCCAGCGTGGTGGCAGGCACCTGTAGTGCCAGCTATCTAGGAGGCTAAGGCAGGAGAATGGCTTGAACTCAGGAGGCAGAGGTTGCAGTGAGCCAAGATCATGCCACTGCACTCCAGCCTGGGCAACAGAGCGGGACTCCGTCTCAAAAACAAACCAACACCAGCCAACAAACAAAAACCCCACATGAATTGGACACGGCTTTATCTGACACAGAATATATAGATAACAAAAGCAGGCTGGGGATGGTGGGTGGGGAAGGACGGCGGTGTCTTCCTCCTTCCATATTTACACGTGGGTGCTCCGCCTGTCCTTCCACAGAGGCGTATGCCATTTCAGCAGGTTCCAAGGGCCATGATCAGTAAGGTCTGGACTGCTAGAGACATCATGAAAGGTGACCACCCACCCCCTCAGAGGCATGGCTGGTTCAATGCAGAAGCTGTAAGTAAAGCAAAGTTCTTTGCTGGAGAACTGTTGGGGTTGGCCAGGGCACTTAAAGGGGGTGAAGTAGGAGAAGTTTCTTCTTTTTGCTTCTGGAAAGGTATTATTTTATGGCCTCCATGCAAGCATTAGGGGGAGGGCCCCTACCTGTTATTCAAATATGTCCATTTGAGAACTGGATCCTTAGAGTCATTCTTGGAAACCACGTGTGAGTTAGAGGTGACTCTCTGAGATTATGAATCCAATCAGATAAATCCTTCCTATGACAGGCACTAACTCAGTAGCTTGGTAGGCAAATGCCACTTTGATCAACGTTTACTGAGTTCTTGCAACATTTAAGACACAAGACTGTGGTCTGGAGTTACAGAGAATAGATAAAAATGTATTGTTCTCAAAGTGATCCGTCTGGTAGGAGAAGAGACCTCTATATCACTAATCACTACACAATGGGGAAAGTACCACAAGTGTATTAAGTAGAGGGGTTCCCCGAGCATATCTGGAGACGATGGAGGAGTCCGTAGGTCAGGATGGGCTTCCAGGAGGCCACAGGTGGGCTAAGGGGGAGTCTGTTAGGATTACTAAGAAGCCCCAGGCAGAAGAACCAGCATGAGCACAGGCAGAGTGTTGGGGCTCAGTCATTTTGATAGGGGCCCACAGTTCTGGGTTGTGGAGGGAAACAAAGCTCATAAATGGTGTTCACCCAGAGATGGGAGACATGAGGAATTTTACAAAGTGGAGGGACTTGCACAGATGAGTGTGTTAGCTTTCCAGGAGCTGCGAGGTAGAGAAGACAGTGTGCTGGGAGGATGCAGTTGCATTTCCTAACTCCTTTTTGCCACCAGGACTCCTGGAAAACACTGTCCTTCGAAAATCATGCCATCAGCTCGACCCTCTCCATCCCTTCTCTTTCATGTTCTCCTCCTCTTGTCCACTGATGGCTTTAGTTCCTGCTCTCAGCTTTCTTTTCATCCCTCTTTCTCCCAGCATCCTGGGAAAGTGTAACAATCATACTATTTAACATTCCTTCCATCAACCCAAGCTCCTGTCCAATCTCGTGATCCTCCTGCTCAAACCTTTCAATGGATCCCACAGTTTGCAGAATAGCACTGTCAGGATATCCACAGATGTCCATGATTTCATCCCTGCCAACCTCTCTGATGGTGTCTTCTACTTCCCCGGTACAGCGTGTCAGGATGCTGGGACCCTGGGTCAGGTGGAAGCCAGAGGCTCATGAATGAGCCAAGGATTTCTGTTGTGTACATTATCTGGTAATAAACACGTAAGGGTTAGCAGTTTTTTAGGCAGAGTCAAAATGTTCCTGAATCCAAATTATCCTCATCAAAATGTTAGATACGCATGCCTAGGAAATACAGGGTCAACAGATTTAAAAAAAAAAAAAAAGCAGCGTGAATAAATACATGATGGCAACATTGCTGTTAAAAAGTAAATGTTGAATGAATGAGCAAATAAATGAGGGCCTTTATAAAAGAGGGGAGTCCAGTTAGGAGTCATTTAATAGCCTAAGAGAGAAAGAATGAGGACCTGAATTTAATTTGTGTCAATAAAGTGACATGAAGTTAAAGTGAGGATTAATTTGGACTGGAAAATTTCTTGTGGATCAGTCTGGGCATGGCTCTATCACTCCAAATTTTTTTGCTTATCCATATTGATATTGAACTTGATGGGCTGACGGGCTGAACTTCTTATCAACATGTTCTATATTGCTATGAGACTAGAAGATTTCTGCCCTTTGTGCAAAGTGCACTGTTTCAGTCAAGGCAGGCTCTCTGGCTGGTGGAACACAGAGGCAGTGCTCTGCAGAGGTTACAGCTGAGTTTGTGAAAGGCCAAGGCTGCTGAAGAAAAGAAGAACCATTTCCCATTGCTTTTAAAATTTAAGCGTCATGTCTGCAAGAGCATAGGTTATACATCAGTTCTAAAGATAGAATCGTGTATATTATAAAAACCAACCTTGAAAGGGAAAGGAAAAAAAAAACAGAAGTTGGGAAGATCCTTGCATTTGCACAGACCAGTGTGGAAAAGTGATTTTGGTTTCCAAAAGCCTTAGGAATCCTGGAAGTTCCTTGAGGCCAGAGACAATTTCCCACTCATTCTTGCATCCTTAGCACCTGTTCGGTATTTGGTATCCTGTAGGTACTTGGTAAATGCGTGTGTGTGTGTGTGTATGTGTTTAAGCAAAACATTTAAAAATAATCAAGAAATTATGATATATAAAAAGTTCAGAAAATTGATCAGGTGCAGCGGTTCATGCCTGTAATCCCCACACTTTGGGAGGCCAAGGTGGGACTATCACTTGAGGCCAGGAATTCAAGACCAGCCTGGGAAACATGGCAAAACCTGCCTCTACTAAAAGCACAAAAATTTGGATGGTGGTGCTTGCCTGTAGTCCTAGCTACTTGGGAGGCTGAGGTGGGAGAACTGCTTGAACCCAGGAGGCAGA
>CAUYLG010025411.1:0-14711 GCA_963573385.1 Cacajao melanocephalus
GCCTCGCCAGGAGCCGGATGGACAACACTCACCTCCTTCGCTCCTGATAACACTTATCAGGAGGTCGGACATCCTACCGGTGCCTGCCTTCTCCATGTAAACTCCCCACACCCACTCCTGCATTCCACTCCTGCATTCCACTCCTGCATTCCACCCCTAGCCCCACACTCAGCACTAAATCATGCTGTCAGCCCAAAATTAAAAAATCCCACCGAGAGCCTGACCAATGGCAGCTCGCCAAGTCCGGGTCCAATCTCTCTCTCTGACCAATACAGGTGCCCATGCTTTGTTTCCTCACCGGTCAATCTGTTACTTACTCCAGCCCACCTGTGGGTACCTCTGCTGGGCTGCCAATGGCAACTTGTCGACTCCAGGGCCACTCTTTCTATGACCAATGCAGTTGCCCATGCTTTGTTTCCCCACTGACCAATCTACTGCCCTTACCCCCTATAAAACCCCACGCCCAGAACAGCCGGGCGCGACTTCTCTGGCCTCTCTCTCTCTCTCCCTCCCCTGGGGCCACAGAACCTCTCCCGGGAGCTAAATAAACTGGAATTTAATTTGTCTCGTGCTGGCCTCAGTTTCTTCATTTTAAACTCGGCAATATCCTTACAAGAATAACCTTACACCATCATGCTGCTAATGCCTGATACAATTAATCTGATTGAGTGATTAATACGACTGCATTATTTTCCAGTCAGTTTTTTTATGTGAGATGAAATGCTTTAAAAATATATCTCAAATAAAGAAGATATGAGATCAGGTGCAGTGGCTCATGCATGTAATCCCATAATCACAGCACTTTGGGATGCTGAGGCCAGTTGATCACTCAAGGCCAGGAGTTTGAGACCAGCCTGGCCAACATGGCAAAACCCCATTTCTACTAAAAATACGAAAAAAAATTAGCTTAGCTTCTTCCATATGACCAAGACCAAGATAATGCCAACTTGAGAAGTAAAGGTGTTATAGACTGAATTATGTCCACTCAAAATTTGTATGTTGAAACTCTAACCCTCTAATGTGATTGTCTTTGGAAATGGGTCTTTTTGGGCAGTAATTAAGGTTAAGTGAAGTTGTAGAAGTGACAACCTAATCTCAGAGCTGGTGTTCTTTTAAAGAGAGGGAGAGATTTCTCTTTTCCTCTCTCCACATGCACACAAAGAGGCCACGTGAGGACACAATGAAAAGGCAGCCTTCTATAAGCCAGGAAGAGAGACCTCACCAGAAACCATGACCCTGATGTCACCTTGACCTTAGGCTTTCCAACCTCAAGAACTGTGAGAGATAAATTTCTGTTGTTTATATCATGTAATCTGTGGCATTCTGTCATAGGAGCTGAAGCAGGGTTATACAATGGGTAGCCTTCTACCTCCATGTGTACAAAGAAGCAGATAATTCCAGTGGGTAGAAAAACAGAAATGGTGAGCAAATCAAAGACCAAAGAAAGATCATTGCCTGGGTTAGAGATTAATTTTTTATATTCCTTGTCCAATAGGCCATAGGCCCAGATGCTCTTGGGTTCTATGAGATACCCAAATATATTTCCAATGAATTCTTTTTCATTACGTTTTTTATTTTTAAAACTACTCAGCTGGGTGTGGTGGCTTATGCCTGTAATCCTAGCACTTTGGGAGGCTGAGGCAGGTGGATCACATGAGGTCAGGAGTTCAAGACCAGCCTGGCCAAAATGGTGAAACACCATCTCTACTAAAAATACAAAAATTCATTGGGCGTGGCAGCAGGTGTCTGTAATCCCAACTACTCGGGAATTGCTTGAACCCGGGAGGTAAAGGTTGCAGTGAGCTGTGTGACCCACGATCACACCACTGTACTCCAGCCTGGGCAACAGAGGGAGACTGTTCAAAACAAAAACAACAACAACAACAAAAACCTACCTCAAATGGATTTTCTTGTTTATTAAAAACAAATGTTATACTGTGATTCCCACCTACCCCCAGGAACTATTTACATCAATTCAGGGCTCAACAAGGCTATTTCTGTACCAACTGAGAAAAATACACTATTCAGTAAAAATTCTACCCAATGTGTGCTGACATGTTATGATTACCTCAATCCATTAGCACAATCGCAGTGACTGTCAGTATACAGAAGATGACACTCAGTTGCCCTCAAAGTTGCCAGGATACGCAGCAGCTCAAGGAGGAAAGAATATTTAAGTAAGAGAAAAATAAATGTGGCTGAACATAGTGATGAAGATGGAAAGTGGCATATACAGAATCAGAATAATTTAAGGCTTTTTTTTTTTTTAGCAATTCAGGACTATATATTAATGCCATAATCAATGAGAATTAGCATAGACTGAGTTACTTTTAGTAGCCCCCAAATCCTAGTGACTTAAGGAAAGATAATTTAATTCTCATTCATGCTATATGTCTATTGTGGATTGATAAGGAATTGATAAGGACTGTTCTATGCAGTCACTTAAAAACCCAGGCTAAAGGAAACTCCACTGTCATAGTTTCACCATCTGAAATGTGCAAACTCTAAAGTACCCACAGCAGAGGAAAGGCTGTTTGTTAATGCTGTGGTTTAAATGTTCGTTCCCTCCAAAACTGACATTGAAATTTAGTCGCCATTGTAACAGAACTAAGAGATGGGGCCTTTGAGAGGTGATTAGGCCATGATGGTTTTACTTTTATGAGTGAATCTAATGCCTTAATAAAAGGGCTCCTGGGAATGTGTTCTCTCTCTTGCCCTTCTGTCCTCTGCCATGGGATGACATAACAAGAAGGCCCTTTCCAGGTGCTGGCTCCTTAATTTGGACTTCCCAGACTGCAGATATATAAGAAATAAATTTCTGTTCTTAAATTGCCCAGTGTGTGGCATTTTGTTGTAGCAGCACAACACAGACTATGATAGTGAGTCAGACTCCAGTTTTTCTATATTTCTGCATAAAACTAATGTATGTCACTTTTACCTCCAGTCAATGGGCTAGTCATGCGGCCCACCTAACTCAAAGAGTCTGGTTAGGAGCCCATCAAAGGTTGGTGTGGATCATTATCTCTCCCACAAGTAATATGAACAGATTTGAATTTTTTAAAGATCTCCTCATCTGATGAGCAAAGAATAGGAGCAGACAAAAATGTGAGGAAGACAGACAATAGGTTAAATTCAACTAAAAGTGAGAAATAAGAGTAGTTTGTAATGGAGATGAAATAGAATACAAGATTTGGTACATATGTGGATGTAAAGTTAACAAAACTTAGAGATTGTTGAATGTGAAAGCTGAGTGAGAAGGAAGAATCAAATATGACTTCTAAATTTACTTGCAGTGAGCAAGTAAATGAGAGGAGAAGTGGTAGGAAAGATATTTTAAATTTAGTTTCAGAAAATACAAATCTTAGTTGCCTGAAAACAACTAAGTAAAAATTTCAAGTTCTTTATAAAATAAAGTCATCTTTGTAGGTAACTTCTCATTGATTTAAGAGTTGGAATATGTGTTCTGTAAATTATTTTCTTTAAGGTTGATGGTCATCAACTCAGTAGTATTCAAATGGAATTTAATCCAATAAATACTGTATGATTATGTTTAAATGTTTTATGACATCTTGGAGTTCTTATTTTGATTGCCTTATTGTGCATATTTCTTAATTTCTGGAAGCTAAAAATAACATGAACTCTTAAGTAGTTTCACTTAACCCAGATTAGAAACTAATGTGGGTTAAGTAAAATAATCAAGGTAACTTTGCTAAATATAATGCCTCAATAGAAATAAAAGTAAAATAATATTAATAATAATAGTAATACCTCAATGGGAAGATAATATCTAGAATGTCTAGGAGTTCAATTTGAACATGTTGATACACATGGAAAACTTCATGGCAATGTAGGAAAAGGAGCACGACACTAGGAGTGCAGAGACCTGAGTTTTAACCTTGGCTATATTGCCAAATATACATCACTTTTTAAATTAATTTATCTGAATCTTAGTGCTTTTTCCATAAAAATGACCTAGGAAAAGAAGGCCTGAATCAGTGGCTTCTGACCAGATTGGAACCATCATAAGTAAACTCTACTCATATGTGACTAAATGAGGGAAGAATGAAGAATTTAAACTTTGATAAAATCTCATTTATTTAATAGAAAGGATTGTCCTACCTAATGAATATGTTTTTCTTAAATTTTTATTGTTAAAATATCCTTTCTTTTATAAAATGTGAGTTATAGTAAATATATATTTTCTTTTTGTTTTCCTAATTAGCAAACCAAAAGTTCTTAATCCTCTTATAACTCTTGATTTTTTTAAATGATGTTATTATTTGGACTTTTGCTTCTACCCATAAACAACAGGGGACGGATTTATTCTCCCACATTAAAAAGCTAGAAAACCAGACAAAATATATCATTAATTGTTTTCAGACATTGGACAATAGATAGCACGGGACTATCATCTCTGATAGATTGAAAATAAATAAGATAAGCCCTCGTTTGCTGCCTGGAAAAGTTCCCATGCCTCCGCACAGACAGAAAAGCACAAACAGAAACCAGCTGTATCACTGTATTGAGAAAATAAAGATCAGGATATGGGAAGGTGAAAGCATCTAGTTTGTAGGGCAGAATACCTGAGAAAAGGGAGTTCCAGAGATCTGCAGCCAGTTTTTTTTTTTTGAGTCTTTTTCTGAATACTAATCTGTGATTGCAAGGGGTCACATTCTATAAGGTGGAGTTTAGGACCACCAAAAAGCAGTGTGGCAAACAATTGAACCATTTACAGAGCTCATCCAGCATTGGGATAGTTTGTATCTCAAAAGTTGGAGTGAAAAGATCTCACAATACTAGGGGCAACAGGCAGAATCTTCAGAAAAGTATACTTTTAAAGCCATAATCTAAAGATTTATCTAAGATTCAGATAAATCTTTAGATTATGGCTTTAAAAGTATAAAAGTATAAATATAGCTCTGGTGCTGCTCAAAGCTTACAAACAAGCCTGAACTGGATCAAACTAATTTCAAGTAACTTAATTGCCTGCCAGAACAAAGCTCAAAAATATTTAAAAGAGTATAACATAAATTCAACAACCAAAACCATAAAGTTCACAATGTCTGGTATCCAACCAAAAATTACCAGGCATGAAAAGAAGCAGGAAATAAGAAATTTTTTTCTTATCTTTCCATAAGGAAAAATATTACTTAATAGAAACAAATCCAGAAATAACAGAGTTTATGGAATTAGCAAACAAGGACATTAAAACAACTAATTTAAATTATGCTCCATATGCTTAAGATAGAGGAAAACACTAACATGATGATGTGAGAAATAGAAAAATGTATCCAACTGGTTATTTGCAGAAATAAAAAATTTAATATTTATAAATAAAATACACTGGATGAGGGATAGGAATAAAAGTAGATTAAATACTGCAGAAGAAAAGATCAGTAAACTTGAAGACACAGAAATAGTAACTGAAATCAGGCACCGAGATATGAAAGACTGAGTTTTTTTAAAAAAACAAAGGATCAGTGACTTGTGGAACAATATTTGAAACTGGGGTCCCACAAAGAGAGAAGAGAGAAAGAGGAAAGGAAAAAAAATTGAAAAAGCAATAGCCAAAAATTATCTAATTTTGATTAAAACTATAAACCTATACATCTAACAAATTGCAAGCAGAGTAAGGAAAATCAAACCACACCATAATCAACTTTCTGAAAGCAGAGATAAAGAAAACAATCTTAAAAGTAATCAGAGAAAATATATATATTACTAAGAGCAAAGATAAGGACATCATATATTTTACAACTACGCATATCATATCTCACATACATTGTTATAATTTTTGTTTTAGACAGTTTATTATCTTTTCAGGTACTTTAAGAAAAAAAAATGTTTTATTTTCTTACAGACTTCCATGTTTATTCCTTTGTGTAAACTCAAGTTTCTATCTGGTATCATTTCCCTTTGAAGAACTTATTTAATATTTCTTGGGGTGAAGATCTTTTGAAGAAAAATTTTCTCAGCTTTAGTTTGTCTGAAAAATACTTATTTTGTTTTCTCTTCTGAAAGATACTTTGACTGAATATAGAATTACAGGTTAACTTTGTTTTTCTCTTTCAGCACATTGAAGACAGTTCTATTGTCTTCAGGCTTGTATAGTTGATACAAGAGGTGAGAAATCATTCTTATATTTATTCCTCTGTGTGTAGTGTGTCAATATCCAATGGATGCTTTAAGAATTATTTTTTATCACTGTGTATTGGTTTCCTGTGTATTGTTATGACTACCATAACAAAGCATCAAAACTGGGTTGCTTAAAACAACAGAAATTTATTATCTCATAGTTCTGGAAGCTAGAAGTCTCAATTCAAGGTGTCAGCAGGGGCATGCTGTCTCTGAAGGCTCTAGGGAAGAATTCTTTTTTGTCTCTTCTGGCTTCTGCCGATTGCCAGCAATCCTTGGTATGACTTAGCTTACAGCTACTCTAATCTCTACCTCCATCATCACATAGCATTTTCTTTTTGTTTCTGTGCCTCTCTGTGATTTTGTTTTCTCTTATTACAAAAACAACAGTCATTGGACTGGAGCCCATGCAAATACTGTATGACCTCACCTTATTAATTACATTTGCAAAAACTCTATTTCCAAACAAGGTCACATTCTGAGGTTCTGGGTGGGCATGAATTTTCAGGGGACACTATTTAGCTCAGCACACATTGTTTTTCGGACTACTATTATAATATGGCTTTGCATGGTTTTCTGTGGACTTGTACGTTTATCCTGCTTGGAATTTGTTGAGAATGTTAGATCTGCCCATTTATAATTTTCATAGAATTAAAATTTTTTTAGCCATTATTCCTCACAATAATTTTCTGCCAACCACTTTATTTCTGGGACTCCAATTACACATACGTGAGACTACTTTTTACTTTCCCACAGATCTCTTAGGCTCGGTTTAATTTTTTTTAGCTTTTTTCTTCTTTTAGCTAGTAAAAAGTATTACAAAGTGAAACTAAAGTCAGAATAAGAGGGAAAAAAAGGTAATAATGAGGAAATAAAAAGTAAAAATAGAGGAAACAAACTTACCAAAACTAGTTCTATCAAAAAAACTATTTAAAAAATGACAAACCTATAGCAAAACTAATAAAGAAAAAGAAAGAATGGGAGAGAGAAGACAAAAACTACCCTTAAAGAGTAAAAATAATGACATCAGTACAGATGCAACATACATTAAAGAGATGAGGGAATAAAAATGTAATAACTCAGATGAAATTAGTTAGGTTACACATTAGCCCTCTTCCTTGTTGCTAACAGTTATGTAGCAGTGGATATGGAATATTTGCATTTTCGTTGTCTCTAAAGACAGGATATCTGACGTTCGAAATATAAGGCTTTTGTTTAAGGATTGCTTAAGATACTTTTCAGACCCTAAATTCCAGCAACCAGTTTGAAGACCCCACATAGGAACATTATCAGTATGAAAATACAGCCTATTCATCTCTCTGTCTCATGACTCACTCTATACTCTTGGACAAATCAACAATCTCCACACTTTGGACCCCTCCAAAATCCTTGAGAACTGTACTCCCAAACTTCCCAGGATGATGGATTTGAGGTTTCCTCCTATCTCTTCATTCAGTGACACTACAATTAAACCTCTTTATCTGCTTCAACCCAGTATCTCAACATATTGACTTGCCATGTGCGTCAGGCAATGAACCTATTACAGTTACACTAGAACTCAGATTTATTATTCTTAGAGATTTAAAATGGTACCACCATTGTGAAAAACAGTCTACCAGTTTCTCATATATACTTACCAGATAGCTTAGTAATTATACTCCTTGATATGAAATAAAAAGAAATAAAAGCATATGTCTACATAAAGAGTTGTACACATTTATCATAACAGTTTGGTTCATAACAGTCCAAAACTGAACACAACTCAAGTGTGTATTAGCAAGTGAATGAATAGACTAAAGTTGGTATAACCATACAATGTGATGCCATGCTGTAGCAATAAAAAAAGAATAATGATACATCCAACATGATGAATTAATTTCAAAAAGAAAGACGTCAGCACAATTCATTCACATAAGTTTCTAGAAAAGGAAAATCTAATCTGTAATGACAGAAAGCAGATTAGTGACAAAATATCATCATGACAGACGGGAAACAGGACTAGATTGCAGCTCCAACTCAGATGGACAGAGCCGCATGCAAAGGCTCACATCATGAATTTTAGCACCAGATCCACTACAAAAGCAAACCAGCAATCCCAAGAGAACCCACAGACCCTCTGAAGGAAGCAGACTGCTCCTGCAGGACCTGGGAGACACCTGAAATACTGTGTTGGTATCCATGGCTTAGAGACCAATAGACAGTCCAAATCACAGGACTCTGTGCAGACAACCCCCAGTAGCAGCCCAGAGCCAGGTATACTTGCTGGATGGCTAGATCTGGAAGAGAGACAACAATCACTGCAGTTCAGTTCACAGGAAGCCACATCCATAGGAAAAGGGGGCGAGTACTACACCAAGGATACCACATGGGATGAAAGAATCTGAACAATAGTCTTTAGCCCTAAACCTTGCCTGTGATAGAGCCTACTCAAATGTGAAGGAACCAGAAAACCAGCTCTGGTAATATGCCAAAACAAGGCTCTTTAACACCCCCCAAAAAATCACACTAGTAAACCAGCAATAGATTCAAACCAAGAAGAAATTCTTGATTTACCTGAAAAAGAATTCAGGAGATTACTTATTAAGCTAATCAGGGAGGCACCAGAAAAAGGTGAAGCCTAATGCAAGAAAATCCAAAAATAATATAAGAAGTGAAGGGAGAAATATTCAAGGAAATAGATAACATAAAGAAAAAATAATCAAAACTTCAGGAAACATTGGACACACTTACTGACATGCAAAATGCTCTAGAAAGTCTCAGCAATAGAATTGAACAAGTAGAATAAAGAAATTCAGAGCTTGAAGACAAGGTGTCTGAATTAATCCAATACAAAAAAGACAAAGAAAAAAGAATAAGAAAATATTAACGAAGACTCCAAGAAGTCTGAGATCACTTTAACTGACCACACCTAAGAATAATCAGTGTTCCTGAGAAAAAAAGAGAGCTTTAAAAGTTTAGAAAACGTATTTGGGGGAATAATAGAGGAAAACTTCCCTGGCCTTGATAGAGACCTAGACACCCACATATAAGAAGCACAAAGAACACCTGGGAAGTTCATCACAAAAAGATTATTGCCTAGGCACATTGTCATCAAATTATTTAAATTTAGGATGAAGGGAAGAATTTTAAGACTGTGAAACACAAGTACCAGGTAACCTATAAAGGAAAACCTATCAGATTAACAGCAGATTTCTCAGCAGAAACCCTACAAGTTAGAAGAGATTGGGACCCTATCTTCAGCTTCCTCAGCCAAAACAATTATCAGCCAAGAATTCTGTATCCAGTGAAACTAAGCATCATATATGAAGGAAAGATATAATATTTTTCTGACAAACAAATGCTGAGACAATTCACCACTACCAAGCCACCACTACAAGAAAAAGGAGCTCTGGACCTATAAAATATGAATACAAGTTAAAAAGCAAAACAAAAACAAAAACAAAACAAAACAAAAAAACCAAGGCACACAGGGAACAAATAATATGACAAATGCAATGGTACCTCACATCTCAATACTAACATTGAATGTAAATGGCCTAAATGCTCCACCTGAAGCATACTGAACTGCAGAACAGATAAGAACTCACCAACCATCTACAGCCTTCAGGAGACTCACCTCACACATAAGGACTCATAAACTTACAGGAGTGAAAAACGCATTTCATGCAAATGGACACCAAAAGTGGGCAGGGGGTAGCTATTCTTAGAAAAAACAAACTTTAAAGTAACAGCAGTTAAAAGAGACAAAGAGGGACATATAATGGTAAAAGGTCTTGTCTAACAGGAAAATATCACAATCCTAAACATTTATTCACCTAATACTGGAGCTCCCAAATTTATAAAATGATTACTAAGAGACCTAAGGAATGAGATAGCAACACAATAACAGTGGGGGACTTCAATACTCCACTGACAGCACTAGACAGTTCATCAAGACAGAAAGTCAACAAAGAAACAATGGATTTAAATTATACATTGGAACAAATGGACATAACACTTATATACAGAACAATTCATCCAACAACTGCAGAATACACATTCTATTCAACAGCACATGGAACTTTCTCCAAGATATACCACATGATAGGCCATAAAATGAGCCTCAACAAATTTAAGAAAATTGAAATTACATCAAGCACTCTCAAAGTGAGGAGTTGGAAATCAACTCCCAAACCCAGCAGAAGAAAGGAAATAAATGAGATCAAAGCAGAACTAGATGAAATTGAAACAAACAAAAAAATACAAAAATAAATGAAACTAAAATCTAGTTCTTTGAAAAGATGAGTAAAATTGATAGACCATTAACAAGATTAACCAAGAAAAGAAGTGAGAAAATTCAATAACTTCATTAAGAAATGAAACTTCTGACACCACAGAAATAGGAAAGATCATTCAAGGCTACTATGAACACCTTTATGTACATAAACTAGAAAACCTAGAAGAGATGGATAAATTGCTGGAAAAATACAAACCTCCCAGCTTAAATCAGTAAGAATTAGATACCCTGAACAGATCAATAAAATGCAGTGAGATTGAAATGGTAATTTAAAAATCACCAACAAAAAAAAAGTCCAGGACCAGACGGCATCATAGCAGAATTCTACTAGATAATCAAAGAAGAATTGTACCAATCCTTTTGACACTATTCCACATGATAGAGAAAGAAGGAAGCCTCCTTAATTCATTCTATGAAGCCAGCATCACCCTAATACCAAAACCAGGAAAGAACTTAACCAAAAAAGAAAACTACAGACCAATATCTCTGATAAACATAGATGCTAAAATCCTTAACAAAACACTAGCTAACCAAATCCAACAACATATCAAAAATATAAGGCCACCATGATCAAGTGGGTTTTGTACCAGGGATTCAGGGATGGTTTAACATACTCAAGTCAATAAATGTGATACACCATATAAACAGAATTAAAAACAAAAATCACATAATCAGCTCAATAGATGCAGAAAAGGCATTTGAGAAAATCCAGCATCTCTTTATGATTAAAACTCTAAGCAAAATCAGCATACAAGGGATATACCTAAATGTAATAAAACCCTTCTATGACAGACCCACAGACAACATAATACTGAATGGGGAAAAGTTGAAAGAATTCCCTTTGAGAAATGGAACAAGACAAGGATGCCCACTCTCACCACTCCTCTTCAACATAGTACTAGAATTCCTAGCCAGAGCAATCAGACAAGAGAAAGAAATGACATTCAAACTGGTAAAGAGAAAGTCAAACTATCACTGTTTGCTGATGTTATGATTGTTTACCTTGAAAACCTTAAAGACTCCTCCAGAAAGCTCCTGGAACTCATAAAAGAATTCAGCAAAGTTTCTGGATACAAAATTAATGCACACAAATCAGTAGCTCTTCTATACACCAACAGAAATCAAGCAGATAATCAAATGAAGAAGAACTCAACCTCTTTTACAATAGCTTTAAAAAAATACTTAGGAATATACCTAACCAAGGAAGCAGAAGATCTTTACAAGGAAAACTATAAAACACTGCTGAAATAAATCATAGATGACACAAACAAATGGAAACACATTCAATGCTCATGAATAGGTAGAATCAATATTGTAAAAATGACCATACTACCAAAACAATCTACAAATCAATGCAATCAACATCAAAATGCCTCCATCATTCTTCACAGAATTATAAAAAACAATTCTAAAATTCATATGGAACCACAAAAAAGAACCCACATAGCCAAAGCAAGACTAAACAAAAAGAACAGATCTGAAGGCATCACATTACCCAACTTCAAGCTATACTATAAGGCCCTTGTCACCAAACGGCATGGTACTGGTATAAAAATAGGCATGTAGAACAATGGAACATTGATCAGCCAACTGATCTCTGACAAAGCAAACAAAAACAAAGTGGGGAAAGGACATCCTTTTCAATAAATGGTGCTGGGATAATTGGCTAGCCACATGTAGGAGAATGAAACTGGATCTTCATCTCTCATCTTATATAAAAATCAACTCAAACTGGATTAAGGACTAACTATAAAAATATTAGAAGATGACATTGGAAAAACCTTTCTAGACATTGGCTTAGGCAAGGATTTCATGACCAGGAACCCAAAAGCAAATGCAATAAAAACAAAGATAAATACCTGGGACTTAATTAAACTAAAGAGCTTTTGCACAGCAAAAGGAATGCTCAGCAGAGTACAGACAACCCACAGAGTGGAAGATAATCTTCACAATCTATACATCTGACAAAGGACTGACATTCAGAATCTACAATGAACTCAAACAAATCAGTAAGGAAAAAACAAACCATCCCATCAAAAAGTGGGCTAATGACATGAATAGATAATTCTCAAAACAAGATTTACAAATGGTCAACAAACATGAAAAAATGCTCAACATCACCAATGATCAGGAAAAGACAAAGCCACAATGTGATATCACCTTACTCCTGCAAGAATAGCTATAACCAAAAAAACAAAAAACAGTAGATGTTGGCATGGACATGGTGATCAGGGAACACTTCTACACTGCTGGTGGGAATGTAAACTACTACAGGCACTATGGAAAACAGTGGAGAGATTCCTTAAATGACTAAATGTAGAACTACTATTTGATCCAGCAATCCCACTACTGGGCATATACCCAGAGGAAAAGAAGTCATTATACGAAAAAGATACTTGAACAGGCATGTTTATTGCCATACAATTTGCAATTGAAAATCGTGGGAACAACCGAAATGCCCATGAATCAATGTGTGGATAAACTGTAGTATATGTATATGTGATGGAATACTATTCAGCATTTGCAGTGACCTGAATGAGATTAGAGAATATTTTTCTAAGTGAAGTAACTCATGAACGGAAAACCAAGAATCATATGGTCTCCCTGATATGTAGGAGCTAAGCTATGTGGACAAAAAGGCACAAGAATGATATAATGGACTTCAAAGACTTGCAGGAAAGTGTGGGAGGGGGGCAAGGGATAAAAGACAACAAATTGGGTGCAGTGTATACTTCTCAGGTGACGGGTGCACCAAAATCGCACAAATCACAAATAAAGAACTTACACATGTAACCAAATACCACCTGTACCTCAGTAACTTACAGAAAAATAAAAAATAAATAAAAGAAAGCAGACTAGTGATAAAAGAATTGGGGGTTGGGGGAGGGGCTGTCTGCAAAATTCCCTTGTGGGGACTTTAAGAAATGACAGAACTATCCTATAAGTTCAGTGACAGTGGTTACACATAAATATATATATGTATAAATACCTAATTTTTTAATTTTTAATATTTGTGGATACATAATAGTTATATATGGAATACATGAGATATTTTGATACAAGCATGCATTGCATAATAATCACATCAGAGTAAATAGGACATGTATTACCTCAAGCATTTATCCTTTGTGTTATACTCTTTTTTAAAATATATATATTAATTACTGCACTTTAGGTTCTGGGGTACATTTGCAAAACATGCAGGATTGTTGCATAGGTACCTACACAGCAATGTGGTTTGCTGCCTTCATCCCCCCATCACCTGTATCTGGCATTTCTCCCCATGTTATCCCTCCCTAACCTCCCTACCACCCACTGTCCCTCCCCTATTCCCCTCCAACAGACTCCAACGTGTGATGCTCCCCTCCCTGTGTCCATGTGTTCTCATTGTTCAACACTCACCTATGAGTGAAAACATGTGGTGTCTGTTTTTCTGTTCTTGTGTCGGTTTCATGAGAATTATGGTTTCCAGATTCATCCAAGTCCTACAAAGGACACAAACTCATCATTTTTTATGGCTGCATAGTATTCCATGATATACATGTGCCACATTTTCCTTGTCCAGTCTATCATCGATGGGCATTTGGGTCGGTTCCAGGTCTTTGCTATTGTAAACAGTGCCACAATGAACATACATTATAATAGGATAATTTAAAATTATTTGAATATATACCCAGCAATAAGATTGCTAGGTCAAATAGAATTTCTATTTCTAGCTCCTTGAGGAATCGCCACACTGTCTTCCACAATGGTTGCACTAGTTTGCACTCCCACCAACCGTGTAAAAGTGTTCCTATTTCTCCACATTCTCCCCAGCATCTGTTGTTTCCAGATTTTTTAATGATCACCATTCTAACTGGCATGAGATGGTATCTCAATGTGGTTTTGATTTTCATTTGTCTAATGACCAATGATGATAAGCATTTTTCCATATGTTTGTTGGCCTCATAAATGTTTTCTTTTGAAAAGTGTCTGTTCATGTCTGTCCTCCACTTTTGAAGGGGTTTGATTGTTTTTTTCTTGTAAAACTGTTTTAGTTTTTTGTAGATTCTGGATATTAGCCCTTTGTCCAATGGGTAGATTGCAAAAAATTTTTTCCCATTCTGTTGGTTGCTGGTTCACTCTAATGATTGTTTCTTTTGCTGTACAGAAGCTATGGAGTTTAAATAGATCTCATTTGTCTATTTTGGCTTTTGTTTCCAATGATTTTAGTGTTTTAGTCATGAAGACCTTGCCTATGCCTATGTCCTGAATGGTTTTGCCTAGGTTTTCTTCTAAGGTTTTTATGGTGTTAAGTCTT